>WSFP011379511.1:0-29821 GCA_009831015.1 Picea engelmannii | reverse complement strand
CCATCTTCATCTATGCATTCTCATCAAGGACAATACATATTATATTACATCAATCATCAATCAATCAATCCTTTGACATCAATCAATCACTTGACATCAATCAATCAAACCATTGGCATCAATGACAACATGATCCAACACCTTCAACGGTGGTGGGGGGGGTCTGAAAAGTGGTTTTCCCTCGCGTCGGTCCCACCTAACGTGGTGCATCCTCAGCATTTCAGACCCCCCTCCTATTTTCTCTTACCAAATACCCCCCTCTCTGAAATATGCTAAACCACCCCCTGATACCACTCACCTCAACCCACCACAGTAGTCCTATTACTAAACGTCATCTCTCCTATCCTACATACCCATTATCCAATTAAATTCTCCCCCCCTGACCGTTAATCACCCCATAACAACCCCGTGCCATAACGAACACCTACTGTCCACCTTAAAACCCTGTTTCACCTCCTGTTACACCATTTGATGATATAGACACTATGGATACCATGCTGAACCAAGATGTCAAATTAACCGCCATGACCTCTCACCGTCAACATGCGTCTTTTCCCCAGGTAATTACAGTTTCACCATTATTTTACCGCAAGCTCTGTCAATTATGGTCCCTAAGGCAAAATCTAAAGATACGTCTGAGAACCCAATCCTTCCCCTTCCTATCGAATTGGACCACATCCCTCTGGAGGATAAAGATTACAAAATCACAGAGTCGAGGTGCGAATTCGACGTCTTCGAATTGCACTCATGGATAAAGGACATTTTTCTGGACCAGAGTGACGAAATTGGACTTTGGGAGTCCAATTTGCCTCTGTACATGTTCCCTCAAACTCACCATTTCCCCGAATTCACTCTCAGATGTCAAGCCTGCTATTTGCCTGGCCAAAGGGCCATTGCCTCCTCCTCTGGTGAAATGTTGTTTACAGTCACTGCCAAAGCCATCGACCAGATACTGCAGATCCCTAGAAATGACTCAGTTGTCCCATTTTCCATTGAATCCTTAAACGACCTATACCAGAAACTCACTTCCCCCCAAAGAGCCCAGATCTTTGAGATTTTCCTCCTAGAAGATGCCCAATTGCCCAAAAAGAATCCACCTTACTCATCTTCCATATTCACTGTCAAATCCATCCAGATCATTTCTACACTTTCTTACTTGCTAGGCTATTACTCAGATCAATGGGTAGATGAGCCTATTTTAGGATTTCTATCCATATTTTCCACTAAAGAAAGAGTTTCCATTAAATTTAATTTCAATCAATTTCTGGATGATAATATTCATGATCAGTTATTCAAGTTTCCAACTAAAGGGATGTTTAGATACTCTTTAGTTTTGGTCTACATGTTTTTGTTTTACCAGTTAGACAAGTTTTCCTGTGTACTTCAGAAGTTAAACAAGGAAGGAAGCCCATAGTCTGTGACATCATGGACCTCATTGGTGAGGAAAAATTCAACAGAGTATAGCTTCAAGGACTTCATAGATTAGTTCATTCACCCAGTTGTTTGTATGCTGAACAACAACATAGAGCCAAGGATCAATGAAGAAATTAAGAGAGTCTTGCACTTATATGATCAAGCTAAGATAGGGGATTGGTATTTATACCAAAACCATACAGAAATAAGAGTGTATGGGTGTGAGCTTCCTCCTTACAGAATGCCCAAATACCTCCCAACGAGTATTTTTTCACTAGAATATATAAGGAAAATGGTGAATTCAGATTACATTCACTTTGTTGCAGCTGGAAGAAAAATCTCAAGTGATGGACATAGGTGTGTAGAGGTTCTTCAGTAAGTTTGAGGCGCTACACAAGAAAGTGTTTCCTGGATTGTTATTACTGAATGACAAATTGATCACTCTCCCTGATTACAAGCATAAATTGAACACATTGGCCAAAGACAATTCAAAGTTTGTAGGGATACAAGGAAGTATCACTGGTAAAGCTTTCCTGGAGATACTATAATTAGACTTGAGTATTCAGCATGAGATTAAACATATCTTCATCACTAAGCCTGCGTTTGCCAAATACACAGAAATAGATGAAATATACAGGAAATTACTCAAGATTTCCATCCCAGGTAAAAAGAGGTGGGAAGATCTATGCACATTACTTGAGTAGAGACAATTTTGGTGTTCTAGTCAGCATGGAGCAGCCAACCAAAGTGAAAGAGATGAGTCATCAACCACTTCCACAAAATCAACATCAGAGATCTAAGCAAATCTGCAAATCCCTACATTTTTGTATTTTTAGATCTAGTTAGTTAGATATTCCTCCATAATATCCTGATCATTTATGACAAGATCTGTTGCAAATAGTTGTATAAATACTTCTCTCTTCGAACTATTGTGGGTTGATTTTTGCACCCAAGAGCTATTGTGTAAATTTTTCAAAGGATTGACTAGTAATAAAAGAGGCTTATTCACAGGATTCTTGTGTTAGATTGTTGGTGATGTGCTTTCTCTCTTTGTAAAATATCTTTCTATTCTATGTAATCATTGCACGTTTTTCCAATTCTAATCATTAAAAGAAAGTTAAAAGAACATAATTTATTTCATTATACTCTGTCTCTGGTTTTTTAATGATCTTCATGTTGTTCATTTGAAACTGAGTAAAATAATTCTTAACTACTCTTCTACTTAGTGCATTTCCCCCCTATTTTCCTCTTATTCATTTCATTTGTTTCAAATAGATCCAACAATTTTACTACCCTGCCCTATGGAGAAAACCTTAAAAAAAGCTGAAACAAATCCTTAAGTACTGACCCCATAGACCAATGGAAAATTAAGCATTCATTCAACCATATATTTCAAACAAATAAAAAAACTCAAACTGTCATAACTAGCCTAATACTTTAAACTCAAACAAATCTAAATCCTATAGAGAGATCCCTCTTTGAAGTTGGCAGGGCTAGATCCCAGCTTCCAAAGTGGTTTGGTAGTTACCTCTATCTTTTCTTCTACAACCTTTGGAAATTACAAAGTGTTAACAGGTGAGAAAGATGAATTAGATGAATCAGACAAATTCCTCCTTAGAGTACCTTGTTGGGTTGACATAATAGCGTTCCTTCTTCCTATTTTAGTGATAAGAGTGTTTTTAGGAGACAATCATCTTCTTCGCCTAGAGATGTGAGGATTTGAGGACATGAAAAGAAGATCAAAACCTTTAGGAAAAAGAGAGCTACAAATGATTCCTAGGCTGCCTTTGTCTGGCCTCCCAGCGTTCTCGAACACTTATGTCTTGTTCAATTACGTCCCACGAGCGTTCAAGCTCAGCCCGAGTAGTAGAGGTTTCTAAGATGGTATTGAATAAAGTTAAAGCAATGCTAATTTGGTCTTTAAGACCGTGCTCAATATTGGGCTGCCTTGTAACAAGTACTGTCATGAGAAAAATAAACATTCAAAGAATCAAAACAAAAGGAAAAATATTCAATGATAATGTGAATACAATCAACCAGAGAAATATGGAAGATCTCCCCAATATGGTCGCCAGATAAATGTTGAGGAAAACATATGAATTACCTTACTCAATCATTTTCGAATCTTTCCTGGCTAGGAAAAGATAGTCGGGAATATCACCCAGGGTTTTATAGCCTCAAAAATATTATCCTAATCTGCAAGTATTGATTACAAGGGTTTATGATGATTTATTAATGAAAATAATGTAGCAATATAAATAAAATTTACATAAGTTTCTTTAATATACGCAGATTACAGAAAGTAAACATGGAGATCAAAAAGAAAAAAGTAACCGAGTCATAAATACACACATATGAGACAAAATAGCAATCTGACTTATTTCATTCTGAGATATCAAAAGTGTTTTTTTCTTTACAAAACCCCTGCGATGGCATGGACCAAAGTACATGGCATGGGAAAACTTAAACACAAAGACCTGTTATGACAATCCATAGGTAAAGTAATCACAAATCTCATAGCTTTGGAAAACCATAATAATCATTTTCCATAGAGAGGCCCGACCCAAAACCTAAACCATAACCGAGCAGGCTCCACTGTAAATTTTATTCAACAATTCCATGCAAGGATTACACACAACAAGGAGAGCGTAACCATTATTATTTTAATTCCAATAGTCCAAAACAACCACCATACGAAATCAAGGACGCAAACACCAATACACAGTTCAAAATCTCATAACAACTCAAGAATCACACAGACCACGAGCAATCCAGAGACAAAAGTTGATTCAAAGGGCAGAGTAACTATCAAGGATAGAAGAGTAAGAAACCCATACCTGGAAAATCCTACGCGAGGGATAAAAAAGACTGTATATTTCCTCCACGACTAAACAAGGCAAAGAAACAACATCTACCAGAGCCAAAACTGCAGGCTGACAGGCTCGAGGGGAGTTTGAGTGATGTGCAGTAAATGCACGTCACGTCTCCCTTCCAACTTCATTCAATTCAAAGTATGAGCCAAGCCAACTCACCATAGCACTAAACAATTAATCAACCAAATATCCATTGCCATATCATTTTTGAAAAGTGTGCCACCCCTTGGTAATGTCAAACTTCTTCAAAATAACAATATGCTAGGAACATAACCAAATGTGCAACCATATATGAAATTCAAACAAGGTGCATAACCATAGTATCAAGAGTCAAGAGCGCCCATCCTTTGTCATAATAATACATAACATTAGAGCTTGAGTATAGTTCTTTTATTCAAAAGAGCTTCATTATTATCATCTATCAAGATCATTTAAACCATTTAATGCCATGTTTAATGCAATATCAAAACCTAAACTGAATAACAATTCTTTCATCCACAGGACAACCTTAACATATTCTGTGAGAGCTCATCAAATCCATTTAGTTTCGTGTTTTAATACCCAACCACCACATGTTACCACAACATTTTAAACACTGATTTGAAACTATAGAAGACTATGCTGGTACCATCACATAGGCAACACAATATAAACGCAACATATCCATCGTAGTGCCATAAGTCTAACAAGGGGGTCCCACCTACTAGTTTATTATTAATATAGAAATATAATAAAGCTTGGCAATCATTTGCAAGCATAGTATTCATCGTTGCGCTTTTAAGCGTCAACAATTGGCATTATTAGACCTAGCCAAAGTTATTACTCTGCACTAGTGGTAATGGTACTCAAGAAAGAGGGCTCATGGCGTATGTGTCCAGATTATAGAGAGCTCAACAAGATCACTATTAAATATAAGTTTCCCATTCCTGTCATTGATGAATTGTTAGATGAACTACATGGAGAAATCTATTTCACAAAGTTGGATCTTCGTTCAGGGTGTCATCAGATTAGAATCAAGGAAGCAAATATCCCCAAAACAACATTCCGAACTCATGAAGGCCATTATGAATTTTTGGTCATGCCTTTTGGCCTTACGAATACACCTTCCACATTCCAAGGGTTGATGAATTCCATTTTCGAGCCCTTCCTTTGAAAATTTGTGTTAGTATTTTTTGATGATATACTAATCTATAGCAAGTCTTGGGAGGATCATGTTTGACATGTTGACAAGGTGCTATAACTACTAAAGGAGCAACAACTATATGCAAAACCATCCAAATTTTTCTTTGGGCTGAAGGAGGTAGAGTATTTGGGTCATATTTTATCTCATGAAGGTGTCAAGATAAACCCTAACAAGATTAAGGCCATGATGGACTGGCTGATTCCCAAAACATTAAAGAATCTTAGAGGTTTTTTGGGTTTGACAGGTTACTACCGTAAGTTTGTTCGGAACTTGCTGAGATTATTTCTCACTTCCGAAATTTCCCTCTCCTTTTCTATTTTCCCAACTTCTTTTTCCCATTTTTTTCCCTCTTCCATACCTACCCTCACTCCCCTTTTCTTTTCTCCCTTCTCTTTTCCCTTTATAGTTACTATACTTAGTCATTTTTAAAAAACGCAGGTTGGCGGACTCACAGATCTTCATCTCCATCCATACTCCCATATCATGATTCCGACCGACCGTCGTGTTATTATGTACTTAACCATCTTTGCAAACACGGGTTCACGGGTTCAAGATTTCATATTCCAAGTTTCATGATATCTATTTTGCACCCAAAGATACGCGATCTACATTATGACCGCCAGACTTGTCGCGTGTACCGAGATCCTAAGTATTTCATTTCTCTTGTATCCAAGTCCGATCGACTGCTCTCAACACTTAGCTTAGTTTCTATCATTCGCAACCGTGAGTTCGTGGGTTGGAGGGTTCACAAAAGTTCCCAAATCCTAATTGCTCTCATCTGTCTCCGCCACCTTCATTCTTTTCCCAATACACATTTAGTGTGGTTTAATGCTAATAACTCATCATGGAGGTTCCATAAAGATCGTCATTAATAAGTGAAGGGATCGAGGAGATTTCTCATTAAACCACATTAAAGCACGATTTGTCGAAGATTATATTATTGTTATCTCTCTCAAGCGCTCATCTCAAATATTATCTGGTTAAAAGAATACTCTTGTCAACTTATGGTAGCAACAACTCGATAGTTGTTCTATGGTGATACTTTGAATATTTTTGGGCGTGAAGACCAGAACTTCCAATGGTCTAGAGTGTATTCTTATTATTCATCCCCTTCTGCTAAAAAATAAGTGATCTGGACATCCAAAATTTCTCATGCAGGGTGTGTCCCTGAGGTTTTTGATTGCAAGGAATTGGTTTCATGGTGCGTTGAGAAATATGTACCGAGCCAGTGAATCATACAACTCTAGGATCATTGCCCCATATCTCTTTCACCGCAAATATTTCACAAGATGTTGAAGCTCCCTAAGCCAACACTTACCTTCAAAAGACAGGATTGCAGGGATTCCTGAAAAGGCATAACAATGGCCTGGACCTCTTGCCAAAGTTCTTGGAGAATCTCATGACTGTCCCAAAAGACATTACTAGGTTGCAGGTTGACTTCTTCAAAAACCCATTTCGGAAAATTGCTTGGTTATTTACTAGGCCGACAGGTCGAGAAAGAACCACCACTATTTCCCGAATGATTCTTTATATTTTGTATTTTACAGTTAAGGAGCAAGCTATTTTTGATTGGGGAAAATTGATTTCCATTGAAATATCCTCCCAATTGTCATAGCACAAAAAGTACAAGAAATTATTCATGGCTTTTTATTTGGTGTTTGCGATGACATATTGTTGTCAATTTCCAAAGTTGTCTATCTGTAAGAGGGTGAACTGTGAACTTGATCCAGTTACCTTCTGGTACCAAGCATTGTGGAGACACAAGGATTATTTACATTTTTATGAAGTTTACAATGATTTTGTTTTAGTTTTTAAAGGATTATTGTTTGGTAAAGATACCCCCAGAATATCTGACTAGGAAAATAAATTCTTGGATAAAAAGGGGACATCGAAGCAGATGGAAAATCAAAATTTTATCAGGATTTTCGGTTCCAAGGAAAATCCCTCCTTTCTTCCATGCCATGTATTTGATAAAATGTTTATCACAAAAGTAGCAAGGCAGTATAATTTCTGGCTGCACTTTTTCCATGAGAAATGGAAAAAGAAATTCATACCATTCCCTTGGAAAACTGGAGACTTTATATTCAGGAATATAAGCAAAATTAATAAATTTGTGAGCCACTTCCACAATGTGAATATGAAATATGATGAAAATATAAAGGGGTTTGACCCTAATAGAATTTTCTTGGAACATATGTTGGCAGTAGGATTCAATAATTCATATTGTTCCGAGTGAAGAAGAAGATAATGACTTAGGCGCTCCTGCTCACAATGTTGGTGACTTGGAAACGATGCTTAGTACTAATGCGTTTTACAAGAAGAAAGGAAAGGGTCCCACCGAGAAGAGTGCCCAGTCCCCAACTGTTACTCCTAAAACTATCACATCTTGGAGTAGTGCTCCAACGACCCACCCATCTAGAAAATTTACCAACACTAGTTCTAGCAGCGGAGGAGAAAAGAATCCCCGTCCAAGAAAAATTGAGAGCTCGCTCAAGATTCCTCTGAGAAAAAAGAGGAAAAACATTGTGCAAGAAGAAGAATACCACCACGTAGAAAGTGACATCAATAGCTTCTCCCTTGAATACATGGAGCTCGAGGAGGATATCGAGAAAATGTTTCCCACCATTGATCTTCTCCCTTGAAGACATGGAGCTCGAGGAGGATATCGAGAAAATGTTTCCCACCATTGATATTCTCCCTTGAAGACATGGATCTCGAGGAGGATATCGAGAAAATGTTTCCCACCATTGATCAACCAGGGAACACAACCCGTCATAATTCATCATTGGAAATCATTGAGAATGAGACCTTCAATGAAGAAGAGTCATTTTCTTTTCAGAGCATTGTCTTTGACAGGGAATCCAAGAAATTGATTATTGAAGAAGGTGATGTGAAGAATAAGAAAGAGAAATCTTGTTTATAGGTTGACCTAAGAGATATGTGGCATTCCCAGATTTCAAAAATTCATAGAGCAATCGGGGATGCTATGGATGACTCCATTGGTGGTCTTGAAGCAGAAAACACGAAGTTGAAAGAAAGGATCATGGAAATGGAAGATGCCTTAATGCCCCTTACACTTCTTTCCATTCTTTTAATCAGACCCACTGCTAAATTGAAAGGATCTTCAAGCCTACTTACATCAGCTAGGATCTATGTGAAAGAAATATTAAGAAAAGAATGGCATTGATCACAGAGGAAAGGGATATTTCAAAAAACATTTCTTCTTTTGGCTTGAGGGCGCATGCCTTCCTTGAGTATTTGCAAGTTGACCTGAAGAATGAAGAATTTTTTTACCTTGATGTTGTACTACCCTTTGGAAATAAAGTTTCCAACATGACAAAACTAAGGAGAAGAGAGGACGATCTTCCCTCTCCAAGTTGGATAAAACAATTGAATGCGTGCTAGAAAGAAAAGATAAAAAACTTGAATAATATTGTTCAAGCATGCAACCAAGCTATATTAAAGATGGAATAATTATTCAAGAGTCTCACGGAGGTAGACCTAGCCGAAAGAACTAACAAAGTACAAGACCCCAAATTAATCCTCAACTCGTTGTTCCTAACAAAGCAACAATTTGACAGACATGTTGATATTTTTAAAGGGTTGTCAGTTGAAAAGTTCTATGGTATACTTGAATATGATGAGGATGACATAGAAAATTGGCTAGTGGACTACTCCGTAAAAAAATAGGACTTTGAAGAAGCATTGTACGATATTTCCCTTGATCTATGAGACCTGGAGGGCGAGTTGTTCAACATCAAAATTTGGCATGAGATCAATGTGGCACCAATGGAAAATTATATTGAAGAATGGTTTAAGAAAGCGATCGACAAATTGATAACCAAGGGGCAAGAAACAATTGAGATGGTTCATGCAACCGTTAATGAAGACAATAAAAGGACACCATCAAGCAAGTGAAAACAACGAGAGACCATCATAGTAAGTTTATGTTGATCACATCTTTCTTTCTTTATCAGTTCCTTCATCCAATTACTCCACTTCTTTGAATAGAAAGGTTTAACCGAAGTCTAATAACTTCTCTTTTCTTCTTTCCAGGTCTTGTTGTTCTTTTACTGCCCATCATCCTCCTTCTACAAGCTTAATTCTTGTGTATATTTGCTTTATGGTCCGTGGGAGCCCCAATCCCAGTCTTTAAGACAAACACATTTTAAATTTCAAAGAATATGTAACAGACTATATATTTTTTAGAAATTTCAAGAGAGCTATTTCGGGATCAGTTTTGACTGTGCTTTGTAACTCTGAGTTTTGAGTATAAAGTATTTGAGATTGGCCTATGATTATCTTTATTTGAGCTTCCCATGTGTCCACTTTGTTAAAGTTATCTTATGCATGCAGATCATCTTCTTTTTATTTTTATGTGATCAGAAATATTTATTTTAAACTATGATGGATGTGAAGAAATTTTTCTTATTTGCTTTAAATGAGTGAATGTGTGCAGTTCCTGGTCCTTTCTCAGGAAATTTATCTAATCATAAAACATTTTTTTTTTCATTTTTCTTGCAATATTTATATTTCTTTGATTACCACAACAAACTTTTGCAAATTCCCATATTCTGAAATTTTACAGTCTTAAGATAATCTTAAAGAGGAGTACCACCTCTATAAAAACGTAGGGGGATTCACATCTTTGTGAGGTTTCCGTTTCGGTCCTAACATATTCAAGCGTCAAAAGTTTTGGCGACCATACTGCAGAATGAACTGAAATTTGGAACCTGTTTTAGCATTTTTAAAAGATATATGACTTTTCCTGAGGTTGATCAACCCCACTTGGAAATTGGATTGAACAATCAGTGAAGCATCTTACATCAACTATATAATCTGGTAATAACAACAGCCAAGACCCGAGAAGAGTTAGAAATGTCCCGGAAGATCTTAGTCTAAGAAGAATAAATAGAAATCCTCCGGAGACAGAGCGAAGACGAGCGACAAGATCGAAGAAACCGAAGGCTAGCTAGAGCAACACAAAAACAAGGTTGGTATTGAAGCTGGATGAATACAAGGGACCCATTACCAGGAGTAAAAAAAGAAAATCTTTATTATGAGAAGTGAAAATCATATTCCTAGAATCTCTCCGGATATGGCAGAAAGAAATGAACAACCACAAAACGAGAGAAGGAGGTGGAAGAGATGCTACAAGAAATCAAGAAAATATAAGGTTTGGAAATCAAAGAAGAATGAGAGATTCCCCTTTGAATCTTCTAGGTGAGGAACATGATCTCCCTGTTCTCCCTAAGGGTACCTTAAAGGAATTTTTTGGAGATGGAGCAATCAATGCAAAGAGGCACCTTCACTTATTTCTTGATGTTTGTGACTTTCACCGTGTAGAGTATGCCGATGTCATGGTAAGATTATTTATACAAACCTTATCAGGAAGAGCGTATGAATGGTATATAAAATTACCTAATAGATCAATTCTCTCATTTAATGAACTCAAAGCCATGTTCCTGACTATGTTCACCCCTACAATTGCTTATCATACACTTTTCACCGATTTCACACAGATTGGTTTGAGGAAGAATGAAAGAATACAAGATTTTAATCTTAGGTTCAATAAAACCTTTAGTATGATTCCAGAAGATAAAATACCAAATGACCCAGTCGTACTCGGTTTTTATAAGAATGAAATGCCCACGAATATGAAATATACTATCAGAACATATCAAATGGATACCTTGGAGGAGGCAATGACTAAAGCCACTGCGATGGAAGAAATTATGATTAAAACGAGTGACGACCCCAACATTATGCGAGGAAAAATACAAAGGTAGCTGGGAGGATTAAGTATTGATAATCAAGGAGCCTCTAGTTCAAGAAAGAATGAAGAATTCAAGCCAAAATCGGCTCAAAACCAAACAATTGGAGGAGGATTTTTCAAGGGAACCATACCAGACGTAAATGTAGACCCTGTGGTGGCAAAAGAAACTAAGCAAAGAATTGAAATTGCACAAATGTATAAAACTATCAAGCAAATGCGGAATGAGATAATGAGACTAAGAAGGGGGGATAATTATGTGGAAAATCTGAGAATGTCGATCCCAAAGCAAAGAAGGAACCCTCCCCAAGAAAATAGAGTGAGGATTGAAAACATAGATAATCCGCAAAGACCAAGGGTTCCCAGACAACCTACTCAAAATGCAGTTGTTCTGGATGATGTATATGATAAGGAAATGGTTGAGCAAGATAATTATTATTCATCTGATGAAATTTATGAAATTGTCCAAATGGACGGATGCAAGATGTCCATGTATATATTTGAAGAAGGCAACAACGGCCCTAACTCGCAAGAAAACATCGCCCGGACAAGAGGATTTGTAAATAGATCCAAGAATAAAAATGACTCTAAAAAATAAAACCAAAAAGATAAATAAAAAATGAGTGAGAAAAGGGAAAATGAGAAAGTGACGGATAACATTGGATAACACATGATGTCAAACTCCATTTAGATGATATATAATGTTGTAGAGAACTTAAGCAAATTAAGTATAACCCTGCCTTTTACATAAGTGGTGAAGATTCCCCAACAAAGGGAAAACATCTTGATATTGTTGTATGATCCATCTGAAAAAGCAGAAGCTGTTGTTACCAGTCCAAAACAAAGCAAGAACTAGTCAACTGCGAAGTTAAGAGGTAAAATTCCTCCCTTTTACATTTCAATTGAAAATCATGATGTTGCACTTCACAGTTGTTTAGTTGACACTGGTGCCACCGATAATATCATGCCATTGGAGTTCATGGAGGTATTGGGCATGAGTTGTACCAAATATTACGAGATTGGTGAAAGTATATATGTAAATGATTCTAGAAAATTACCAGTTTATGGAGAAATCAAGGTCTTTTATGCTTGGATCACGTTGCCCCTCCATATTATTACAATTTTCAATATTATTGTGGTAGACCTTCCTCTAGAATATGGAGTTTTTCTGGGAAGATATTGGTCATCCATGATCGGGGGATATATACTGAATGATGGAAGTTGCATGATGCTTCCAGCCAAAGAAGGAGCAATGATCAAGGTGCCCCGTGAACCCAGGAAACCCTTCTCTTTCAAAAATAAATATAATGAGTTAATGGAAGATTATATAGACACTGGGATTGGAAATTATGTTATCCTAGACATGGAACATAGTGAAAGCCTAGAGAAAGTTCAAGACACGGAGAAACAAGAGTATATGTTTGAAGGTTATTGGAGGATTTCATTTGATGGAGCTTGTTCAAGATCCGGGAGTGGAGTTGGAATTGTCCTTATAAGTCTAGAAAAGATTATGCATCCACATGCTATTAGACTTGACTTTGCATGTACCAATAATGAGGAAGAATATGAAGCTTTGATTTAGGGGATGATTCTTGCACAAGAAATGAAGATAGAACATCTAATTGTGATTGGCGACTCTGAGTTAGTGATTAATCAAGTCACCCATAAGTATAAAATCAAGAAGAAAAGAATCAACTTATATTTCAAAAGAGTCAACAAATTGGTGGAATTTTTCAGTTCTTTCAACATTTCCTTCATTCCAAGGGACAAGAATAAGAGGCAGATTCATTGGCCTTGGTGGCCTCATTGTCAAACCCAGATGATATACAAAGAAAAACACCTTTTCAAGTAGAATGAACATTTCAACCTTCTGTACCCGATAACATAGAATATTTGCAAGTGTTTGAGAATGATGAATAGTTGGAATTTTGTTTGTTGAATGGTGATGATGATGAATACAATCACATGTGTATTGTCTAGAAAGATTGTATACAATATGAGTCTCTTTTTATGAAAGATGATCATGCTAAGAAACTCCTGGAATAAAATTTCACTTTGAAAGGTGCAAGAAACAAGAAAGGTCAATATTGGAACTGAAAGTTCCACAAAAAGTGTCAACTTGGGAGTTGATTTTACCATTGAATAAGTTGATCAATATGTGACATTGTTTAAAGAATATCTTGATGTGTTCGCATGGACCTATGATGATTTGAAAGATTGCAATAGAACGATATTCCAACACATCATTCCTGTGAGAGAAGAAGCAAATCCTGTCAAGCAAAAAATAATGATGATGAATCCCAAATTGAAATATCTAGTAAAGATTGAATTGGAGAAGTTAAAGAAGGCCAGAATAATATACCCCATTAGACATTCTGACTGGATTTCAAACCCTCTGATAGTAATAAAGAATACCGGGGAAATATGGAAGTGTGTAGATTTCAGGGACCTTACAAAGCAAGTGTAAAGTATAACTATCATTTACCTAACATGGAATTTATTCTCTAGCAAGTCACGGGATGAGCCTGCATGTCCATGTTGGATGGTTTATCTAGATATAATCAAGTCCTGGTTGCTGAAGAAGACAGAGCAAAGACAACATTCATAACACCTTGGGAGACATATGCATATGCTAGGATGCCCTTTGGTTTGAAGAATGTTGGAGCCACATTACAGAGGGATATGGATCATGCATTTAGTGGGTTGATAGGAAAATTCATGGCAGGTTATCAGGATGACTTGACAATGCATTAAAAAATGAGGGGTGATCATATCCATCACTTGAGAAAGGTTTTGACAGATGCGAATTATATGGTGTCTCTCTAAATGAAAAGAAATTCCTATTCGTTGTAACTCAAGGAAAACTATTGGGTCATTTTCTGTGCAAGTAAGGGATTTATATAGATCTGAAAAGAGTTAAAGAAATCAATGAACTCAACCCCCCGCCATCTAAGAAAGGAGTTCAATCATTTTTCAGCAAGATCAATTTTGTGCGCAGATTTATTCCTGACTATGCAAATATTGTGAAGCCAATCAATTTATTGTTGAAAAAGGAGTAGATGTTTGAATGGACAATTGATACTCAGGAATATTTCAAGAATATCAAAATAGCAATCACCACAACTCCAGTCCTCATTAGTCTAGATTTTCAAAGGGATTTCATAATCTACTTGTTCGCTACGAAAACAATTGTTGCATCTGGTCTTACTCAGAGGAATACCAAGGGTGAAGAACTCCCAATCAGTTTCGTGAAAATAACCCTTCATGATTATGAATTAAGATATTCAGAGTTGGAAAAGAAAGACCTAGCTCTTGTAAAATAAGTGGTGCACTTTTAGACGTACATACTAAATTCACATGTCATTGCTTATGTTCCATCATCACCAATGAAGATGCTTTTGAATCAACAATTGAGAGAAAGAAAATGGGCTAACTGGCTAGCAAAGATCCAAGAATATGATATTGAAATTAAACCTTTAAAGGTTTTCAAAGGACAAGGTTTATGCAAGCTCATCGAAAATAGTGATTATGTGGATGGAATGATTTCAATTTCAGTAGGAGAACCATTGGCCGATTCAGAATGGTACAAAGACATTGTATTCTACTTGAGGTCCGGGAAGTTTCCAGTCACCATTAACCCAAAAGAGTGAAGGACATTGAAGATGAAGGAAAATCAATATGTGTTGATTGTTGATATACTATTTAGAAGGAATTATTATGGTATATTACTGAGATGCGTTGATGAAAACCAAGCTCAAGAACTAATGAGAAAATTCCATGAAGGAATATGTGGGGACATTTTGCACCTACTACAATCGTCCACAAGATAATAAGAGTTGGATTTTATTGGCCATGAATTTTCAGAGACTCATATTCCACAATAAGGAAGTGCGTATCATGCCAGTAGTTTTTAGGGAAAATGAAGAGATCTACGATGTTGTTACAACCCATAATTTTAGAACAACCATTCTCTTAATGGGGACTTGATGTCGTCGGGCCAATAAATCTAAATTCAAGCAAGGGACACATGTATATTCTGACCACTACATATTATTTTACAAAGTGGTCGGAGGCCATGAGATTAAAAAAGTTTTATTCTGAAGAGTTAATTAAATTCCTCAAAGATAATATTTTTTCAAGATTCCGTGTCCCAGATAAATTTATCACTGATAATGGTTTGATTTTCATTGGCTCAAAGTTTACAGAATTCTGTGGAGAATATGGAATTATTATGGGGCAATCAAAAAACTATTATCCATAAGGGAACGGTCTTCTAGAGTCCACAAATAAGACACTCATTCATATATTGAAGAAAACTATTGACAAGAATCAAAGGAATTGGCATTTGAAGCTGACAGATGCGTTGTGAGCAAGCAAAATGACTCCAAAATACATCATTGAGATGTCCCCGTATACATTGGTTTATGGGAAAGAATAAAATATTCCAATTAACCTCAAACTCAATGCCTTGACTTTCGTGGTTAATACAGAAGATGTAGAAGACAGTTCACCATCCAAAGGAGAATCAACTAGCTGTTGAAATTAGAGGAAGAAGGAAGTAAGGCACTGAATCTAAATTCTCAGAGACAACAAAGTATCAAAAGATACTTTGATCAAAGAACAATTGTAAATAATTTTCAGAAGGGAGAACTGGTGTTACTCTGGAACAAGTCCAAGGAGAAACCATCGATGCATACAAAGTTTAAAGCGCTTTGGATTGGACCATACTTTGTCAAAAAGATCCTGGGTTTTAATTCCTATATGCTCCAAGACATGAAGGGTACAAGATTAGTGTTGCCTATCAATGGGAAACATTTGAAAGGTTTCTTCACCTAAAACTTTCTCATTCTCCTTGTACATAAATTCATTTTTCAGTTTGTATATTCTTACCTTTGACTCCATAGCCCAATGGACGAAAGCGCTTGGTCATAAATATTCTTGATTCTTGACAACCCACAGGGGGTTATCATCCCACAGTTGGAGCCAATTGTTGACATTATTTCCTACTTCTGAAATTTCCCTCCCCTTTTCTATTTTCCCAACTTCTTTTTCTGATTTCTTTTCCCTCTTCTATACCTACCCTCACTCCCCTTTTCTTTTCTCCGTTTTCTTTTCCATTTCTAGTTACTATATGTAGTCATTTTTAAAAAACAACGGGTTGGAGGACTCGCGAATATTCATCTCCATCCATACTCCCATATCACGAGTCCGATTGACCACTTCTTTATTATGTACTTAACCATTTTTTCAATCGCGGGTTCGCGATTTCAATCTTTCATATTCAAAGTTTCGAGATATCCATTTTGCACCCAAAGATTCATGATCTGCATTATGACCATCAGACTTGTTGTGGGTACTGAGCTCCTACATATTTCATTTCTCTTGTATCCAATTCCGACTGACCACTCTCAACACTTATCTTATTTTCTATCATTCGCAACCACAAGTTCGCGGGTTCACAAAAGTTCCCAAATCCTAATTGCTCTCGTCCGTCTCCACCACCTTCGTGCTTTTCCCAATACGCATTTAATATGGTTTAATGCTAATAAATCATCGTGAAGGTTTCGTAAACATCATCATTAATAAGCGAAGGGCTCGAGGAGTTTTCTCATTAAACCACATTAAAGCACGATTTTCTGAAGATTATATTATTGTTACCTCTCTTAAGCACTCATCTCAAATATTATTTGGTTAAAAGAATACTCTCGTCAAATTATGGCATAAACAACTCGACAATAGTTGTGCAGTGATGCTTTGAATATTTTTAGGTGTGAAGACCAAAACTTCCAGTGGTCCAAAGCGTATTCTTACTATTCATCCCATTATGTTAAAAAAGAAGTGATTTAGACATCCAAAATTTCTCGTGCAGGGTTGTCCCTGAGGTTTTTGACTGCAAGGAACTAGTTTCATGGTGCCTTGAGAAATACATACCGAGTTAGCGAATCATACAACTCTAGGATCATTCCCCCATCTCTCTTTCACTGCAAATATTTCGTAAGATGTTGAAGCTCCCTGAGCCAACACTTACCTTCAAAGGAGAGGATTGTAGGGATTTCCTGAAAAGGCATAACAATGGCCTAGACCTCTTGCCAGAATTCTTGGAGAATCCCATGACTTTCCCAGTATACATTACTAGGTTGCAGGTCAACTAATTCGAAAACCCCTTTTGGGAAATTGCTTGGTTATTTACTAGGGTGACAGGCCAAGAAAGCACCACCACTATTTACCGAATGATTCTTTATATTTTATATTTTACAATTAAGGAGAAAGCTATTTTCAATTGGGGAAAACCAATTTCCATTGAAATATCCTTCCAATTGTCACATTACAAAAAGGAAAAGAAATTCTTCATGACTTCTTTTTTGGTGTTTACGATAGCATATTGCTGTCAATTTAAAAAATTGTCTATTTGTAAGAGGGTGAACTGTGAACTTGATCTAATTACCTTCTAGTACTAAGCATTGTGGAGACACATGGATTATTTACATTTTTATGAAGTTTACAATGATTTTGTTTGAGTTTTTAAAGGATAATTGTTTGGTAAAGATACCCCCATAGTATCCAACTAGGTAAATAAATTCTTGGATAAAAAGGGGACATTGGAGCAGATGGAAAATCACAATGTTATCAGGATTTTCGGTTCCAAGGAAAATCCCTCCTTTCTTCCATGCCATGTATCTGATAAAATGTTTATCACAGAAGTAGCAAGGCAGTATAATTTATGGCTGCACTTTTTCCATGAGAAACAGAAAAAACAATTCATACCATTGTCTTGGAAAATTGGAGACTTTATATTCAAGAATATAAACAAAATCGATGAATTCACGAGCCACTTCCACAATGTGAATATGAAATATGCTGAAAAGATAAAGGGGTTTAACCCTAACAGAATTATCATGGAGCATATGTTGGTAGTAGGATTCAACAATTCATTTATTCATACTGTTTTGAGTGAAGAAGAAGATAATAACTTAGGCGCTCCTGCTCACAATGCTGGTGACTTGGAAATGATACTCAGTACTACTGAGTTTTACAAGCAGAAAGGAAAGGGTCCCAACGAGAAGAGTGCCTAGTCCCCAACTGTTACTCCTAAAACTACCACATCTCGAAGCAATTCTCCAATGACCCACCCATATAGAAAAGTTACCAACACTAGTTCCAACGGTGGAGGAGAAAAGAATCCCCCTCCAAGAAAAATTGAGAGCTTGCACAAGCTTCCTCTGAGAAAAAAGAGGAAAAACATTGTTCAAGAGGAAGAAGACCACCACGTAGAAAGTGACATCAATAGCTTCTCTCTTGAAGACATGGAGCTCGAGGCGGATATCGAGAAAATGTTTCCCATCATTGATCATCCGGAACACGACCCATTATAATTCATCATTGGTAATCATTGAGAATGAGACCTTCAATGAAGAAGAGTCATTTGCTTTTCAGAACACTGTCTTTGACAGGGAATCCAAGAAATTGATTATTGAAAAAATTGATGTGAATAATAAGAAATGCCTTAAGGTGTCTTCCAGAGCATCCTTGGTTGCTCTGTGGATTTTTCTTTTTCTTGCAATATTTTTATTTCTTTGATTACCACGACGGACTTCTACAAAGTCCCATATTCTGAAATTCTAAATTCCTAAGAAAATCTTAAAGAGGAGTACCACCTCTATAAAAACTAAGGGGGATTTACATCCTCGTGAGGTTTCTGTTTTGGTCCTAACGAATTGAAGCGTCAACATTTTTTGGCAACCATACTAGAGAATGAACTTAAATTTGGAACATGGTTTAGCATTTTTAAAAGATATATGACTTTTCCCCAAGCTAATCATTCCCACTTGGAAATTGGATTGAACAATCAATGGAGCATCTTACATTGGCTATACAATCTAGTAATAAAAACAACCGAGACCCGAGAATAACTAGAAAGGTCCTAACAGATCTTAGTCCAAGAAGAAGAAAGAGAAATCCTTTGGAGACAGAGGAGAGACGAGTGACAAGACTGAAGCAACCGAAGGCTAGCTAGAGCATCACAAGAACAAGGTCGGGATTGAAGCTGGACGAATACAAAGGACCCATTACCATAAGTAAAAGAAAGAAACTCTTTATTCTGAGAAGTGAAAATCATATTCTTGGAATCTATCTTGATATGGTAGAAATAAATGAACAACTGCGAGATGAGCATCATGAGGAGAGACAAGGAGGTGGAAGAGATGATGCAAGAAATCAAGAAAATATAAGGTTTGAAAATCGAAGAAGAATAAGATATTCCTCTTTCAATCTTCTAGGTGAGAAACATGATCTCCATGTTCTCCCTAAGGGTACCTTAAAGGAATTTTCTGGAGATAGAGAAATCGATGCAAAGAGTCACCTTCACTTATTTCTTGATGTTTGTGACTTTCACCGTGTAGAGTATGAAGATGTCATGATAATATTATTTATACAAACCTTATCAGGAAGAGCGTATGAATGGTATAAGACATTACCTAGTAGATCGATTCGCTCATTTAATGACCTTGAAGCCATGTTCCTGACTATGTTCTCCCCTCCAATTGCTTATCATACCCTTCTCACCGATTTCACCCAGATTGATTTGAGGAAGAATGAAAGAATACAAGATTTTAATCTTAGGTTCAATAAAACCTTGAGTAAGATTCCAGAAGATAAAATACCAAATGACCCAGTTGTACTAGGTTGTTATAAGAATGCAATGCCCCTGAATGTGAAATATGCTATCGGAACATCCCAAATGGATACCTTGGAGGAGGAAATGACTAAAGACACTTATATGGAAGAAATTATGATTGAAATGGGTGTCGACCCCGACATTATACTGGGAAAAGTACAAAGGTAGTTGGAAGGATTAAGTATTGATAATCAAGGAGCCTCCCATTTAAGAAAGAATTAAGAATTCAAGCCACGACCGACTCAAAACCAAACAATTGGAGGAGGATTTTTCAAGGGAACCATACCAGATGTAAAGCTAGACCCTATGGCGACACAAGAAACTAAGAAAAGAATTGAAATTGCACAAATGAATAGAACTATCAAGCAAATGCAGAATGAGATAACGAGACTAAGAAGGGGGGATAATTATGTGGCAAATACGAGAATGTCGATCCCAAAACAAAGAAGGAACCCTCCCTAAGAAAATAGAGTGAGGTTTGAAAACATAGATAATCCAAAAAGACCAAGGGTTCCCAGGCAACCTACTCCAAATGCAGTTGTTCTGGATGATGTATATGATGAGCAAATGGTTGAGCAAGAGAACTATTATTCACCCGATGAAAGTTCTAAAACTGTGCATATGGAAGGATGTGATATGTCCATGTATATATTTGAAGAAGGCGACAACGACACTAACTCGCAAGAAAACATCACACATACAAGAGGATTTGTAAATAGATCCAAGAATAATAATGACTATGAAAAATAAAACCAAAAAGATATAGAAAAAACGAGTGAGAAAAGGGAAAATGAGAAAGTGACGGATAGTGTTGGAAATAAGAAGCAACACCTGATATCAAACTCCATTTAGATGACATATAATGTTGTAGAGGAATTAATCAAATTAAATATAACCCTGGCTTTTACAGAAGTGGTGAAGATTCCCCAACAAAGGTAAAACATCTTGAGATTGTTGGATGATCCATCTGAAAAAGCATAAGTTGTTGTTACCAGTCTGAAACAAAGCCATAACTAGTCAACTGCTAAGCTAAGAGGTAAAATTCCTCCCTTTTACATTTCAATTGAAAATCATGATGTTGCACTTCACAATTGTTTAGTTGACACTGTCTCCACCAATAATATCATTCCACTAGCGGTCATGGAAGCATTGGGCATGAGTTGTACCAAGTATTATGAGACTGGTGAAAGTATATATGCAATTGATTCTAGAAAAGTGCCACCTTATGGACAAATCAATGACTTTTATGCTTGGATCACGATGACCCCCCATATTATTATGGTTTTCAATATTATTGTGGTAGATATTCCTCCAACATATGGAGTTGTGCTGGGAAGAGATTGGTCATCCATGATCGGGGGATATATAATGAACGATGGAAGTTGCATAATGCTGCTAGGAAAAGAAGGGAAATGATTAAGGTTCCCCATGAACCCAGGAAACTCTTCTGTTTCAAAAAGAAAGATAATGAGTTAATGGAAGATTATATAGATGTCGGGATTGGAAATTATGCTATCCTAGACATGGAACATAGTGAAATCCTAGAGCAAGTTCAAGACACGGAGAATCAAGAGTATCCATTTGAAGGTTATTGTAGGATGTCATTCGATGGAGCTTGTTCAAGATCTGGGATTGGAGTTGGAATTATCCTTATAAGTCCAAAAAAGATTATGCATCCACATGCTATCAAACTTGAATTTGCATGTACCAATATTGAGACAAAATATGAAGATTTGATTAAGAGGATGATTCTTGCACAAGAAATGAATATAGAACATCTGATTGTGACTGGCGACTTTGTGTTGGTGATTAATCAGGTCACCTAGAAGTATAAAATCAACAAGGAAAGACTCAACTTATTTTTCAAAAGAGTCAACGAATTGATAGAATTTTTCAGTTCTTTCAACATTTCCTTCATTCCGAGGGACAAGAATCAAAAGGAAGATTCATTGGCCTTGGTGGCCTCATTGTCAAACCCATATGATATACAAATCAAAACATCTTTTCAAGTAGAAAGGGAATTTCGACCTTCTGTACCCGATAACATGGAATATTTGCAAGTGTTTGAGAATGATGAACAATTGGGATTTTTTTGTTGAACGATGATGATGATGAAGAAAATAACATGTTTGTTTCCCCGAAAGATTGTATACAATCTGAGTTTCTTTTTACTAAATATTGGTTTCTTTTATGATTTGAACCCGGGAGCGATAAGTTTCCAATAATTGGTTGTTCTGTCACTCCTTCAAAAGGGTCAGTAATAGATCGTTTTACTTGAGAAATTTGCAATATAAGGTAAAGTTGAAGTCTTATGTTCTTGAATTCGAAGTGAATGAAAACCTCTTTAGTCTTCCTTATGTGCAATATGTCATGCTTGCCTTTAACATTCTATGTGCGGAAATTCATAGAAAAACAACATAAGAACATAATACACATAATGGATAAGACACTTCACTTGATAACGAAGTTCACCCTTGCAGCGGGCTACCTCTCCAGACCATGCTCCAAATCCTGACCGCTTTATTCTTCTCGATGTAATGATGTCTCTCCTTTACAAGTTGTAAGGCCAAAGTCCCTCCTTGGTGATGGCAACAAGAGATCGGAATGTGATTAGGAATGTATCAACTTCACAAGTTCTCATACTCATGAGGCATCCATGATGCTGACATGGACATCATTCCCACATACTCAATACATAAAAATATGAAGAATTAAATATGACCCCCATTAACATGGAGCCATCAAAAGACTTAGATCTACTGCTCAGATCCAAAACATAAATATGCAGCCCATACAAAAGATCTCGGAACCCACGAGAATCAGAACTGCTTCATTGGCCACTTGTCATGCAAGTGCCACAATTTCTCTGTCACATATAACTGATTGATTTGATGTGAAAGGAAGATAAGAAAAAAATATATAGAAGGAATAAGCTTATCTTGCTGACTTGCTGCAACTTCTCTCTGCTCCTTCAGACCTATAACACACATGCTATGCTGCAACAATTAATGACAAAACAACATAATGAAAAGCATGCTTATATTGGCTTTTCCAACACTTATCTTGTTGATATGAAGCTATGCTGCAAAAACCAACATTGTCATTGAATTCATGTCGTCGAATTACCCAAAAATGACTGTCAAATCGTCTCCATCTGAGTCGGACACTTTCAAGCCCAAAAGACACCTCTGTCTCAGTTACCGTGCCACTGCATCTGCAATAAATGACTCATTCTGGAATTAAGATACTGAATTTTTTCTCAGATCAGGAAACTAACATCACCATTGCATTCATGGCGTCATTTTACCTAAAAATGATTGTCTCCATGTCTCGATCCGAGTCGGGAACTTTCTGGACCCAAGAGGCACCGTCGCCTCGATTTGTGTGCCAAAATCCATACAGTCCGTATTGATTTAGTACTAGTTCGTACTAGGATGTATGGGCACACTCCAATCTTGTGCTCTGTGCACTGGTGTGTGGCTTTGAATGCACACACTGCCCCCGAATGGACTGCCCGAAACCCCCTTATATACAAATTCTGGGTGGTTATGTCATAACTTAGGTGGTTGGCATGACAATTAGCATAGCTAAAATTAGGCGTTGGTTTGGACGAGATCCCAGGGTTGAATCCCATAGACCTCCACATTTTTGGCAAATAGTTATAACAACTTTGGCGTGCCCTGCCAAATCTGGCGGGCGACCACTAAAATAGCGGAAATGTGATAAATGGAGGCAGATATGGTGGAAATAGGCTAAATATAGTGGACTCATTGGATTAAGCCCCTAAGTGGGTGGAAGAGTAAGGTTATGTGGCATTGGTGCATGTGAACATGGGCTGGGCCGAAGGCCGAGCCCCTTCCTTTGGCACCTTGTATAGTATTCCAACTTTAAATAATATTAAAATCATTTTACAAATAAGAATCAATGTGTGGTATCGTGGTTAATGCGGACTTGTGGGGTCTTTGGGCTTCTTGGAGGTCATGAGTTCGACCTTAGGAATTCGAATAAACTTTTTCATTTTCCAGCCATTGGAGGGGTGCCACGTGGCAACCCATGACTGGGCCACGTGGCAGCCCATGACTGGGCCACGTGGCAGCATATAACTGGTCCACCAAAACTGCCACTTGTCACAATATGATTCGCCAATGAAGTTGACACGTGTCATCACTAAATGTGTCCATGTGTCTGCCATGCCACATCATCTTTCCAACTCAACTGTCCCACGTGTCACCCTTGCAGTGGTGCCACGTGTCACTTTGACTTTTGCTAGTTTGACCAAGTTTGATTGAACTTTGACCGCTTATAACTTTTGATCCGTAACTCCGTTTGACGAGCCATTAGAAAGACTGCGACGTGCTCTTCGCGATCATGCCGTTTTAATGAAGTTTTGGTAACTTTGAGTTTTTCCCTTTCTTTGCTTGTTGAGGCCATTCTGAGCCTCCTAGGATACTTCTGTGCATTCTGGGACACTTCTGAAACTTCTTTGATGTTCCCTAGATCCATCCAGATCATTGCACAAGAAATGAATATAGAACATCTGATTGTGACTGGCGACTCCGAGTTGGTGATTAATCAGGTCACCCAGAAGTATAAAATCAAGAAGGAAAGACTCAACTTATTTTTCAAAAGATTCAACGAATTGATGGAATTTTTCAGTTCTTTTAACATTTCCTTCATTCCGAGGGACAAGAATCAGAAGGAAGATTCACTGGCCTTGGTGGCCTCATTGTCAAACCCATATGATATACAAATCAAAACATATTTTCAAGTAGAAAGAGCATTTCGACCTTCTGTACCCGATAACATGGAATATTTGCAAGTGTTTGAGAATGATGAACAATTGGAATTGTTTTTGTTGAACGATGATGATGATGAAGAAAATAACATGTCTGTTGTCCCGAAATATTGTATACAATCTGAGTTTCTTTTTATGAAATATTATCATGCTAAGAAACTTCTGGAAGAAATTTCATTTCGAAAGGTGCAAGAAACAAGAAAGGTCAATATTGGAACTGACAATTCCCAAAAATATGTCAACTTGGGAGTTGATTGTACCGTTGAAGAAGTTGATCAATATGTGGCATTGTTTAAATAATATCTTGATGTGTTCACATGGACATATGATGATTTGAAAGATTACAATAGAACAATATTCCAACACATCATTCCTTTGAGAGAAGAAGCAAAGCTTGTCATGCAAAAAATAAGGATGATGAATCCCAAATTGAAACCTATGGTAAATATTAAATTGGAGAAGTTAAAGAAGGCTAGAATTATATATCCCATTAGACATTCCGACTGGCTTTCAAACCCCGTTATAGTAAGAAAGAAGGCCGGGGAAATCCAGATGTGTGTAGATTCCAGGGACCTTAACAAAGCAAGTGTAAAGGATAACTATCCTTTACCTAACATGGAATTTCTTATCCAACAAGTCATGGGATCATCTTGCATATCCATGTTGAATGGTTTTTCTGGATATAATCAAGTCAACATAGTTACCGACTTAATGAGAACCGTGACCAAAACATCAACCCCCAAATCAAAAAATGGTGCTACCGGTAGAACCATTTTTTTAAACGGGGTCAAAATTACAACCTTTTTCAAACATGGCCTTCAAAACTTAGACAATAGCTCAGAAAAACCTTAAAATCAACACCTAAAAAAAGATGTTTTTGATTTTTTTTTTCTTTTCAAAACGTTAAAATTTGAGATCATTTGAAATCATATTTTTGTTACTTGGTACCATTAAAACCAAAACCTCAAAATTAACTATCAAATTGAAAAGTACTGCTACCGGTGGCACCCATTCTAAAATTGGGGTATGAAAATGACACATTTTTATAAAGTGGTAAAAGAACTCATCATTATTGTAAACAAAATTATAAAATCAACCCTTAACTGTTTACTTTTTAAATATTATTATCACTCAAAGAACAAGGTAATACATAATGCCATGAAAATATCACAATATACTTTAAAAATTCAACGTCACTTTTTAATAATTTTCTTACTTATAATAAAAAAAAGTAAATACAAGTTACATTGAATGAAACATAAATAATTTCTTAGAAGTATTGTTATATTGTCCATATTCAAAACATACAAGCTAAGAAATTTTATTATATTATCCATAACGAAAAACATATTATTCATAAAACATAATAAAAGATTCATAATTTCATATAAGATCATATGTAAGTTTAATGCTCATTTCTAGTTACCATACAAACATCATATAGATAAAAAATGCATAAAATGTTTCATACACTTATTCAGATTGATTCATGGTTTCTAAAATACCATCAAAGTCTACATTGTCTTCAGATGAATGATTGGATGAATATGTATATGATCCATACTCTTTTTTATTGTCGATGAATGCACCATCTAAGTCTACATGCATGCCAAACATTTCAGATGTCAAATGCCTTTTAGATCTATGACTAGGTTCAACGGAATCCCATCTTGCATTTATTTCTTGTGGCAACAACCTCTTGATAATATCTGTTGTCTTGGAGTGAAGAGTTCCTCTCTTTGTCAAATTGAAGTCATAAACAAGTATGTCAACATCATATAATTTTAATAGGTCAGTGCGACGACGAGTTGTATTTTGACCCTTTCTTTTTCTCTTTCTATCGACATGTTTCTCAGCCACCATCTCTGGCTTGTATACACCATTGAATGGGTGTGTACTTGTTTCATACGAATGCACTTCAATTGCAATAACATCATCATTTTCTTTCTCAATCTTTATAACCTTTCCAATCCAGAATGGATAACCATGTGGATCTTCAGTCGCTAAAACTGCAATCATGCTACCCTACTTATTATCTTGTACTGAACCCCTGTAACGGTCTTCCATGGCTTCATGTTGTGCACATGACCTTCGCGAACCAATATACATTTCTCTTTCCTCTTCTTGTGTAAACTCAATAGCACTTTGAGATTCTTGTTAAACTTCAACAATGTTTGTTTCTTCAGATTCATTTGGCATATTTTGTGGCCAATGAAATGGAGTCTTCAAAATTGTATCTTCATTTGTTGAGCTTGAAATTATGTCACTTTGACTATTGAAAAAAGACTCCCACCAAAAAGAATCAACAAAATCAAAGTACTCATATGTATCATTAATGGACTTTTTTATTTCTTCTAGGTATTCAAAATAATCTACATCTCTATTACGCCTCTGTGCATTATGGATTTCAACAAATGATTGTAAAAATAATAACTTTGATGCAAATATTGGACGATCTGGAGTGAACTTCAAAAATGATAAACTTGATGAAGGCCCCCATTCTGTAGTAGTTGAATATTGCTTTCCCCATATAAGTGTTTTCCCATCAATTTTTTTGAAACAAAATTGATGTTGGAAGCTAATGTCATTAAGCTGCTTAATACATTTTTCTTCACGATGCGATCCCTGAATAAATCTTCGCATGTCAACATTTTCTTCTAATATATGAAAAGAAGGCTCTGGAATGTATGTTTTTTTAATACATTCAATAAATGATGGTAGACTTTGATGAGTTGTGTGTTTTTTTAATACATTCAATAAATGATGGTAGACTTTGATGAGTTGTGAAAAAGGTACAAATATCCTCCTTGTTCCCATGGTTTATGATGTAATCTTGATTGAATTTTCTGTTAATTAGGAATAATTAGGATAGAAAATGATTAAAATGTCTTCTAGAAATATTATTGAGTAATATTAAATAAATTCTAAAATATGATTGGAATTGTTCGATTTTATTACAGGAATGGATAAATATTGTTGAACCTGAGATAGTTAAGGAGATTTTGAAGATACATAGGCTATTGGAGGTTGAAGACATTAGGCGCAAAGCAGTTTCAAGGAAGATTGATTCTCTATTTTGTAAACTTTATAAATAGTAAAAGCAATCATGAGGATCTCTCGATCCTTAGGATAGCTTAATTTACCCATATCATAGTAATATATAGAGGGTAATGAATCATGGAAAACATCATCTAAGAATTTTATCCAAGCATTCAGAACTCGGAATTGCTCTATACAAGCAGCTTTTGTAAATGTTGTACCAGTTATGGAATTAATAGAAGCTGTGAGCATTTTCATCATTTTTGCATATTGAGTTTCTAGTAGTAGTGCTTCTGAGGATCGAGGGCCCAATATGAAGGAGTTACTCTCTCAATCTGTAATTGTATCAATTTGATTTTTGTTTTGTGATTTAAATCTCTTTTTCAATAGTTAAGATAAATGCATAAGTGTGTTAATGATTTTATGCCGTATTGCTTACAAAAGATAGGTGCTTCATTTGAATGTTATCAATTGTTGTTCCAGTTTCCATTGTTGTAGTTTACTGCTTGACAGTTCCTCTCATTTTCACACACGTTGTTCCTTTCACTTAAATTAGCATTTGCTATCCCTTTCGCTTAAATTAGCATTTGTTGTTCCTTTTCGCTTAGATTAGCATTTGTTGTTCCTTTTCGCTTAGATTAGCATTTGTTGTTCTTTCTCAATCTACAAAACTTAGTTATTTCTTTCCAATAGGTTAAATAATTATAGATAGATCAATTTATCAAGCTTTTCATAGATTCAATTATTGTTTCTTAATTAGATTAATTTAGCAATCCAATTAATGTCTTTAATTTACAACATGTTATAGATAAGATTTTAGATCAGATTTCAATTATGTTAAGTAGGATCTTAGTTTTAGGGGTTTGATGAATGTGTGAGGAACTTGATTGTTGATAAACTCATATTTTCTTTAACTACACGATTTTAGTGTCTACAACTATCTACATAGACTTTGTTGATATTCTTGAAATAAAATACGAAACCTCGGGTTGATAAATTAATGTTAAACTAAGGTTGTTTTTAAGACATCTTTAGAGCCCAACAAACTTCCAACATTTTTCCTCTTCAATGTTACTGAAAAACGACTGAACGTTTGATCAATATGATCATGAGTGTGTCCAACAAGAAGGAAACCAACTTTCACCTTTTGAAAGATTCCCATTTCAACAAGCATGCTTAGATATCCAAACACAAATTGATTTTTATTTTCACGACTAGTGTTGTCCAACTGTAGATAGAGAACTTGAGGAAGATTTCTAGACCAGTGAGAGAGAACACAATGAATTATGGTGATGGTAAGATTTGCATCATTATGAATATTTGGAGCTGTGAAGTAAGCCCTTGGACAAATGTTTCCATTGAAAACCATACAACCAACCAAGTGAAACTGAATGAAATTCTCTTCCTGTAAATTTTTTGGTGTACAGAAAAATGTGGTAGAAGTGTTTTCTTTTGGTCCATGCCATCAATTATCATACCTAAATATTTGTTTGGAGCATCATAACACTTCTTTCGATGTTTGTACAACTTTTTTCTTTCACTTGATTGTTGATTCCGATGTTCTTGAAGTGCTTTGACTATGGAATATGCACATGACATAAAATGAAAATATTGATCGTATGTTTTCATAGTTGATAACTATTCAATTTAAAAAAAACAAAATAGTAAAGACATACCTCTTTTTTCCCCTTCAAATTTATCTCTTATTGATTTAAGAGTAACACATATACTAGAAATCCCCATCCTTGACTTCTTAGGAATACAAACATTGTTGAATTGTTTCTTCCATATTCTTGTAAAATATGCATATGTAATAAAATTACCATTTCCTTCAACACCTTCAACATATCCTTTGTACAACTTATAGATTTCCCTCCTTGAGAAATTATCTGGAATATGTATTGTGTGTCTATCTTGCATAAACTCTCCATGTTTGGAAAAGAAATCACACATCCATGACGATGTAGTGTTTGTGAATGGCCCACTCTCTCATCCATGATGTACCTTTGAATAAAATGATGGATCTTTTTCCAATATTGTCTAGATTCTTGATAGAATAAGATTACCAATT
>ML853153.1:10942-23292 GCA_009831015.1 Picea engelmannii | reverse complement strand
AAAAATTAAAACACAACACAATCTATAAGGTTGAAAACATATAGCACATTTCATACCATATGGGGAGCGCGTTGAAGAACGATCCTCGCTTTGGTGATAATGCCAAATTGACCCAGCCCGCCTAACACTCCGTAGAAAAGTTCATCCTGGTGCCCTGGAGAGCAGGAAATTACTTCTCCATTGCCTACATCATATTTTAAATGAGTCTGAAATAATTTTGTGTTGTTTAAACTTTCAGAAAGTAAACTGAACTGTGTATATTTTTTGTCCATTTAGTCGATGTATATAAATAGATTAATATACTCAAAAATTCTGAAGTAAACGTAAATTCTGAAGCCTGTCTGATAGAAGTTTTGTCCAGTAAATCCTAAGAAAGAAGCAGCCATCAAGATTGAGGTAGAGAAATTGCTAAAGGCAGTTTTTATCTATCCTATCCATTTGACCCAATGGGTGTCAAATCCTATGCCGGTCAATAAAAAACAAGGCACGATTCGTGTATGTACCGATTTCCATGATTTGAACAAGGCATGTCCCAAAGATAATTTTCCAACACCATTCATCGACCAGATCATTAATGAATGTGTTGGTTGTGAGGCCTTTTCTTTCATGGATGGTTTTTCGAGATATAATCAAATCCAAATCAAACCCGAAGACCAACACAAAATGACATTCATTTGTCCTTGGGATACATTCACGTATCATAAAATGCCTTTTGGTCTTAAAAACGCGAGCCACCTTCCAGCGGGCCATGTCTTTTGGTTTTCATGATCTCAAGCATATAGTAGAGGCCTATCTAGATGATTTAGCATCATGATATCGCAAGAGAATGGATCATCCAACACACCTTAGACTGATCTTCGAATGTTGTCGCTACTTTCGGATTCACTTGAATCCAAACAAGTGCAGCTCTTGTGTAACGTCAGGATGTTTGTTAGGTTTCATCATATCAACAACAGGGATCATGTTCGATCCTCTCAAGGTGGAGGCAATAATCCAATTGCCCCCCCCACGCACAATCCTTTAACTTCATATTCTACAAGGCAAGGCGAACTTTTTATGACGCTTCATCGCCAACTATGCTGAAATCACCAAGGGATTTATGCGCTTACTGAAGAAAGACGTTCCTTTTTACTGGGACGATGCCACTCAGTGCTCTTTTGACGCATTAAAACATGCCCTCACAACCGCCCCTCTACTACGGCCACCTAACTATAACAAAGATTTCTTATTATATCTGGCTGCAGCAGAGTCAACCATTGGCATGGTTTTAGTTCAGGAAGATGATTTGTTCTCAAAATACGTGATCTATTACCTGATTCGAGGCCTCATAGGACCAAAACTCAATTATTCTCATATCAAAAAACTTGCGTTGGCAGCAGTTCATGCTGTTCAACGATTCTGTTATTATGTTCTGTTTCGCAAGACCACCGTCATTGCTGTCGTGAATCCATTATAGTACATGTTGACACAACGGGTTATAGGCGGAAAAATCAGTAGATGGATAGTCATCCTCCAGGAGTTTGACTTAGACTTCGTTTCAACAAAGTCCAAAAAGTCATTGGTCTTCACAGATCTTATTTCGGAATTTCTGATTGAGTCAGGTGATGTTGTGCTTGAAGAATCGCCTATCCGGGGAGATATGTTTTTAATCACATCTTCAGATCCCTGGTACGGAGATATACTTATCTATCTCCAGACTTTGAAGTGCCCCACTTCTTCTTCTCATGATGAGCGTCGGCATATACACCATCAGGCTAAGAAGTATCTCATACTCGATGATATGTTGTATCGGAGAGGTGTAGACTGCATCTTACGTCGATGTCTCACTCATGAGGAGGCAGTTATCGTGCTTAACTATTTCCATACCGGAGCTTGTGGCAGTCATTTTTCTGGGTTGGCAACAGCCCAAAAGATTCTAAGAGCATGTTACTTATCGCTGACACTTATCAAAGATTGTATAGAATCGGTCAAGAAGTGTCATCCGTGCCAAATCTTCTCTCGGAAGATGAGGGCACATCCCATTCCCATGTTTCCTGTCATCACAGTTGGTCCCTTCACCAAGTGGGGGACTGATTAAACTACTTGCAACCCCCCTTCAGCAAGGGGGCACCGCTATATTATTGTAGTTGTAGACTACTTCACTAAGTGGGTCGAAGCTATGCCAACGTTTAAAGATGATGGAGAGACTGCAGCTCTCTTTTTATTCAACCAGATCATAGCAAGGTTCGACGTCTCAAGAGAGATTGTTATTGACCATGGCAGTCACTTTCAGAACCAAATGATGACCGAATTAACATCAAATCTTGGGTTACGGCAAGAGCATTCATCACCCTACTACCCCCAATCCAATGGGCAGGTGGAAGCTGTAAACAAAACTCTTAAGACTATTCTACAGTGAACTATCAACTCAGCCAAGTCAAATTGGCATTTGATGTTATACTCGGCATTACGGGCTTACCAAAAATTTGTTAAGTCTGCAACTGGTTTCTCACCTTTTCAACTCATTTACGGGCCGGAGGCAGTCTTTCCCATCGAATGTTAGATCCCATCTCTAAAATTGGCAGTACAATTATTGCCAGACACTTCTCCACTTGAAGAACGGTTAGTATACCTTAAGCAACTCAATGAGAAGAATCGTGATGCGGCCCTGGCCAATGAGGCTCACAAACATAAGGTCAAGTGTCAGTATGATAGGTCCATTCATCCTCGGATTTTCTCTTAAGGCGACCTTGTCCTGGTCTATGACCAAGATAAGGACCCCCTGGGGGCAGGAAAATTCAAACCCATGTGGTTTGGACCTTTCATCATAAAAGAGGTATTAAAAAAGGGCACTTATCGTTTGGTTGATTTTGAAGGGAATGCTTTGGTGGAGCCTAGAAATGGGCTCTACCTCAAGAAGTATTACTCATAGGCAGGTCACTGTGGGTAACTTTTTGTAACATATGTATAGTCTTTGTACTATTACTTTTTAGTTTCTTTTAAATGTTATGGACGTGTCATTGATGTTATCTTTCGTCAATATGGCAGATGTCAAGTGATTTTGAGGTATTCGTTGGGTATGCAGATGGTGCTAGTCGGCACACTCAGAGGCTTGCCTCCGCAGCTTGGGTAATCTTTACACCTCAGGGCCAGTTGTTATCCTCTGGAGGTATATGCTTAGGTGACACCACAAATAATGTCGTTGAGTACAGTGCAGTTATTGAGTTTCTTTGTGACGCTTTTTCATTGGGTATCTCTCATCTCCAGGTCTATCTCGATGCTCAATTGGTTGTGTCTCAGTTAAACAGAGTATACCGGGTTCATGATCCAACTTTACACCGACAATTCCTTAGGGTACGTCTCTTAGAACGAAACTTTGATTATATTACATATTTTCATGTTCCTAGGAGATTAAACCAAATTACAGATACTCTAGCTAATCAAATTTTAGATTGGCATCTTGCACACATATGAAAGAACATTGACATAAGCATGTAAATACATTTTTTCACACGTAATCCATAAGACACAAAATCTCAAAAAAACATATATAATATCATAAAGTAACTAGAGTACATAGATGGATGCAAGCGCCTCAAAAATAGGAGCAATAACGAGTCACAGGGCTTATGCCCTCAAAACATATATACAAGTAGTGCTCATGGTACGTAAAAATTCTAAATAGGTTCAGGGCCTATGGGCCCTGTTATACTGGTCCAAAGTATGGGCTAAACACCTAAACAATCAGACCCACATCTGAGGTGCCCCCACTACATGAGGTTGCATGGATGGCGATAGGTCCTCAATCTCTGCCATCGGGACTGTGAGAGTGAGTGCAATAAATTTCCGCTCAACTCGTCTAAGTACCCTCTCAGCCTCCCCGGCTGGGAGGTTTCCTGCTACTGCTAGTCCCCCAGCAGCGACAGATGCGGCTTATGGCTGAGGATGACCCCTGTTCCGTGCATAATCGGCAGGTCGCACTGGTCCCACATCTACATGCAACAAATGTATATCCGTCAAATACTCTGGCATAAAAAAAAATGATATATATAACAAAAACAACAAAAAATCTACAAAGGTGGAGACTTACCCATCTCCCCTCGCTCCTCACCAGGAGGCACGGGTATCTCAAGATCTCTAGAAAAGTCTATCCCTGCATATGGGTAATCCTCGATCACAGGGATCTGTTGGGACAACCATGCAAACAATTCATCATCGAAGGACTCATTGGTACTTCCACCACCCTGTCGCGGTAGTAATATTGCCCATCTACATATAGCAGGAAAAGAGGCCTGATGTCCTCGTACCACTTCCCGAGGACTAAAGCTCGAAACTCTCTCAAAAAAGAATGAACACAAAATAGTCCCGAACCTGAAGTTCCTCTGTGTCCACTGATGACAATCTATCAATTGCCTCTTCATACACTCCAGGAGTGTGGTACTCCAGTCAAAAATTTGTGCATTCAATCACTGGATAGCACAGTTCATCTGTGCACGGGATGCTTGATGCAAGGTTGTTGAACCAGTAATCTGCCCAATGAGAAATAATATCGCTTGGAGTGATAGGTTAGTAATCTTACTTATGGGCACCTGGGAGCTCAAACGGTTTGTCCCAACCTCACAGTGTAGGGATATCAGTTATGCTATGTTATGCGGCCCCGATGGAAACGTCCTGAAATTGACTGGTTCTCCTCTCCTTGAGAGGCCAGTCAAAAAATAGATATCCTCGGTAGTGGGCACCAGTGATTTCCCCTCTAGCATGAAGGCCTCTGCATCAGGGTGCCAATAGTCAACCAAGGCATTCAGTAGCCTCGGTTGTGCTCACATAAACGAACACAGGAAGAACTTTAGCAAACCACATTGCATCAACGTGGCCACGACATTCGGATCTCCAGCAACCAACTCACTAACTTCTTCATGCTCCCTTTCCTTCCAGTGGACATACATCCTGCCAAAACAACCAAGTTCAGGAGGGCGAGTGAGTGCTCTTTAGTTCTTTTTGTCTATAAAGGGGGGTCCACGCGTGCTGTCTAGGTGACAGTCGCATGTACATGCGGACATCTTTTAGGTGACAGTCGAGTGTACATGCAGCTTGTCCAGAGACAACCTGCATGGACCTAGGGATGACCTTTTAAAGGTCAACGCCCACCCAAAACATGAAATAAAAACCAAAATAAAGAATTGAATAGCTAGATAGGGGAGTTTGTACTTACTTGGTCCAGACGGAAGTTCGTTTCGTCCACTGTAGCTCCCGGAATCACCGTTTTTATCAAAGGGGGTCTTTTGGCTCCATAGTCAATTTCCAAATCAACAATGGTGATAATGAGCTGCCAGCTTCTATTTATAGACTTTTTGGCCTCTTTTTGTCACTTTTTTGGCCTCCCTTATCATTTTATTTATACCAAAAACCATTTAGAGTGGTTCAGGAGTTATATGGGAGGGATTTGATCATGTATTGGGACATTTTTTTTGAGTTTTGAGGAAATTTTGATGGTCCATGAAAATTTTTCCAAGAATCAACTTGAGCTTATAAGTTAGGTTACTACCCCGACTTTTGTGCCTCGTTGTATTTTTCCTCTGCCGTAGGATCAATCCCATCAGGTTGTGACACGGAACCATCATATCTTCTTTAGAAGTGTCGCAACTTGGCGGTAGAGCTTACCAGAACATGGATGCCCTAGGTAGGTCCTAGTTGCATTATGGTGTTCATGCCATCTCTAAAACACTGTAGGCTGAGGAGTCCTTATAGTCTTTCCTGAATATGAGTTTGAGCCTCACTTGCATAATTCTTCTTCTCTCTTGATCTTACCCTCAAGACTCCCAAAAAATAACAGGTCTTCTTTTAATCCCTTTTCAGACCCTCTAAACATGAAAAGATTGCCAAGCGATCTTGTGGCCTTTCACACTAATTAAACTGAAATTTGAATTCATGTCTGTCCGGTGGTATTTTACCCCTTTTTTGGTCCGGACGGTCAACTCTACGAACAAAGGTATACTCTATGGAACTTTAGCTCTATAGAAGAGTACTCTCAGGTATAATTTTATCTCTTTTTCAGGCCTGAGGGACTAAACTTACAAAGAAGGAACCCCCACGAAGTCCATAGTTAAGCTCTTTTTAGACTCCCTAAAAGTGAAAAGATTGCCGAGTGACCTTATTCTTTCACACTCATTAAATTGGTCCAGAAGAACATTCCTGATGGATTCCATAGTTAAGTTTTTTTCAGACTCCTTAAAAATGAAAAAATGGCTGAGTGATCTTGTCTTTGTCACACTCGTTAAAATGGTTTTGAATAGATGTCTAATCGGTGCTAGTTTACCCTTTTTCGAACCGACTAGACTACCTTTAAAAAAGGTACCCCAATGGAGTCTCCTTTAATGTTTTTTCAGACTCTCTAAACATGAAAAACCATCGAGCTTACCTTCTCTGGACTCGTTAAACTTACATCGAAGGACGTTACCATTGTGTGTTTTGTTAACCACTTTTTCATACCTTATACGCCAGCCTTGTAATAGTTTGCTTCTGCGTCTTAACACCTTTGGCCCCAGGAGGATTTTTCCTGAGTATCATTCTACTAGAAAATCAGTCTTGTCCTTGTGCCTTGAGCTTGTATGTTTGCAACACTCGTTCCTCCTTTGTAACGTAATATTCCTTTATTCGTTTTCCACAATTATTGAAAAGAACAAAAAAATCAAATACACCCCAAAAAGAGGAAGGGAAAAGTATTTTCCTTATTGGCAGCATAATGAGTCGCCCTTGGATAAAGCACATCTGTATGTTTGTTCATCAAACTATGGGATGTAGTACGACCTTAGGAATCTTTTTCTTGCTATATAGAGTTGTGTCCTCCACCATTTGGTTATTCTTCCAAACATATGGAGAGTTTGCGTTGCCTCTTGATTCGTAGACTTATGATTAATGCCATGTTGCCTAAGTCTCATCATTTGTCATACTATTATCTAAGGGAATTTTGTCACCAAGCCTGAATCGGCCCCTCTGCAATATGTCTCTTATCCTCATACCCGACCATCCTGAACATCCAATCAAATCCTTGTTCGAAATCGCTGAAGCCTTCAGTTTGATCATCAAGATTATCAAGTCCATGACCGACGAGCCGTCGAAGACCTCTGGGTAGTGTAGTCGTACACTCATATTACACTCCTACCCGAGTTTTGAAGATTTTGAAGTTGTTTCTCAAGATCTGAAGATCTCATCTCCAGCCATCAGGCCGAATCAGCTTCTGGAAGATGGATACTCTATATGTATATCTTTTTGATTTCGAGATGTAGCTTCACTGTGTATTGTTCGCAGCTATTCTTTATAGTTATTTGACATGGATCTACAATGTATTTGATTGGTAGCCATGATTCTATTTTATCCCGAGCATGGGTATGCCCGCCTCAGTGAGACATTTGTTATTTTGTAGATGGCACCTCCCGGTTCCTGATCCTTGGGCTCAATCGTTCGGCACATCAGTAAAGATTGGTAATGTATTTCAGCCATCATATGCTCTTCTGACCTCACACATTAGGGGGCATCTGTTATAACCCTAAATTGCACCACACATGCTTACCTGGCATCAGGCCAACTCATATCCCTTCTTTACCAAAGCACTATTGAACAGCTCCTTGAAAATCCTCTTTTATAAGGGCCCACGTGCCCTACTCCATTACTGCACGTGTGTACATGTTGGTTGACCCAAAACAACCCGCGTGGACCAAAAAAAGCACAAAAAAAGGAAAGTTGTCGACAGAACACAAAATCTATGGGTGAGTTAACTGAAACTCCCAGCCATGCATGGCCGAGGGTTCGTCCAAATACCTAGCTCCTTCTAGCCTATAAAAGAAGGGGTAGGGGTCCCATTTGGAAGGAGGAAAAATATAGCAAAGAAACTCTGCCCATTTACGTATTCTCATTGTCCCAACCCTTTAGCCTTTCCTTGTGCCAAAGGAGATTCAAAGCAAAGCAGTTGGAGGATAGTAGGAGAGGAGCCCAGGATCATGTTCGAGGAGCGATGGCCGGTCTCAACTTTTGTAAGTTGACTCATTCAAAGTAATAAAGAAAATGATTTTCTTGTCTCAATTCATGAACTTTTTATAGTTTGATTAAGTATATGTTTGGATTTCTAACCTCTTAGTATATAAGTAGGATGCATGCATAGGTGTTGTTTGTCTTGTATGCAGGTCAGCTTTGGAAGGAGTCTTGCGAACAAGTAGTCAAGTACAACGGACAGTCGACATCAAACGTCAGGAACCAGGTAGGTTGATCTTTCCATGCATTTACTAAGAAAAGGGGATTTAAATCTAGGGATGAAGGTAGAAAGTAGTTTCTCTTCGGTCATATCTGCATGCAAAGTCTGAACTCTATTTGCTAGTCCGTAGGGAGATTTCCCTCACAACATCTACATATAGTTGGTTCTTTTGTAAAAGATAAGTTCCATGATTCTTATGTTTTCACTGTTGTACTTAAATGTGTGTGAATTATGTTTATTTTTCCACTATGTTAAGTATCCGTTGGATGCACATTTATGGATGAATGTACTACATGTATAATTATGAATCTATATGAATATGCATGATAGTACTTAGTTGGCATGACTATAGCATATGCACAACATACCTGTTATAGAATTTTTATTAAGAATATTTGTTGGGCATGTTAAGTTACTTTCTATAGTGGTAACTTATGTGGTGTGGCACATGTCAGAACTTGGGTATGCTAAATTTTGGTATCATATTTTTGGTTATATCTTTCAGGATTTATGGGCTGAGAACCAAACCGAAATAGAATAATTCACATATCTGTCATGGAGAAATTGGGCACAGTTGGGAAACAATCCCAATTTTGTAGTGGAATTCAATGAGGAAATCAATAGAGGATAATTGAATTTCTAGTGTAGGGGTTGAATTGAATGTAACGAATCTAAATTAGTGATAATAAGCTAAGTTACAGAGCTTCCATGGAAGCTGGAAAAATAAATTATAATTCTAATCATTTTTGGAAATTTTGAAAATTTGAAATTATGGAAAATTTGGGGATTTTCCATACAAATGATGTGAGGGCTGATGTGGGAGTGACATTTGGTTTTCAAATGACAAGTGGTGGTTGAGGTAATGACATGTTGAACTTCATGTGCCAACAGATCATACATACATGATCAAAAGGCTCGATGGCAGAACCAAGGAATGGAACCATGACCATCTAGAAATTTGTAGTTTCCAATAAATGGACCTTTTAAAATATATGTATCTCGGATGCCTAGAACCTTGTGGATGAACCTTGATATATAGATGATCAGGAATCCATAAATTTTAAGTAAAGTGGACTTCTTCAAAATTTTGTATCCCATACATGGAACCAATGGTGGAACCTCGATCAGAACAATGGATATCTAAAAAATTCATAAAGAGGAATTTTACAAATGTTCAGATTTCAGATGTGGGACATAGTAGAGGAAAATGAGCTGGTGTAGAACTCGTTGGATGGAACCTAAACATCCAAAAATCTGGAAGAATCCATAAGTGACATTTTTCCAAAAATGTTGAATACCATATCAACATATGGTGTTAGAAGTGCCATGTTAGCTTGTTGAGTCAGTATCCCACATTGGCATGACATGTTAGAGGATAAAATAGTATAGGGACATAGATAGAGACATGGTGGAAGACCTAGGGGGTGATAATAGATGGTGGAATTGGGAGGGGGAAATAGGACCATCCAGAAATTTGAAAATCTAGAAATTTCCAAAAAAAAGTCTTTTATAGAAAATATGGATGTCAGATGCCAGATGGTGGAATGGTGCAGTGGAACTCAGGCCATCCAAAAATATGGAAATATGGGATTTCGTTTAAATGGATTTATTTGAAATGTCATATTTCATATGTGGAACCAAGACTTAGTGGACCTTTGCGGGTCAGTGATGTCATGGTGATGTGGGGGCCATGTGGGGATGAAATGGATACCACATGGAGGTTACATGGTGAGATTCAAGTGATAGAGCCTTGCCACTAGGGCCATGGTGGCAGGTCATTGGATGAAAGATGGATGGTGGAACTCAGACCATATGAAAATCTTGGATTTATTAAAATGCATCTTTATGGAAATGATGGATTCTAGATGCAGAATCATGACATGTATTGGAAACTTAATCCAAGGTAGAAAGGTGGATTCTAGGTGGACGGACATGTCACACCAACATGGGATCCATGTGTATAATTCCCTAGACAACGCAGGGAGTTAGATATAACATGGAAATTACAAGTGGAGGCCTATCATTAGAGAAGGTCAGTGAAGGTGGAAAAGTAAGGATATTCCATGTGGAAATCAGGGTAATGATGGGACCTGAGTTCATAAAGAGGGACATATGGAAATATGATATTTCTGAAAAATGGACCTATTTAAAAATTCTTGATTCTAGATGGAAAATATCTTGGAGGATTGCAAGTAGAATTGGGACATCTAGAAATTTGGGAATCCAAATTTCCTAAAATGAGGGTTAAGAGAAAAAACATTTTTTGGATGGGAATATACTTGAAAAAATTAAGAAATTTGAATGGGTGAATATCTAGGATTTTCAAAAATATAGATATCCATCCCTATGTTAAATTGTGAAGCGACCAAACTATACCTCCAATGTGGAATATAGGGATGGCATGGAATCATCTTAGGGTGTTGCATGAAATACAAATGACCAAAGTGGGACCCTATTTCTCAGCTATGGTCAGATTCATGCCAAGTGGAAGAAAAATTCAAGTGCACATCAGCCCTGACCAAGTAAAAGAAGAGATAGAGAGGGAGACAAAAAAGACAAATAAAGAAGGAAAAAAGGGAAAAGGAAGAAAGAGAAGAAGGTCCGAAGGATGATGGGGTAGGGCCAGGTGACCAAGGATATGATAGGGTAGACATGGAGCAAGACATGTGGACCTATTTTCCACATCAGTTGACACGTGTCATGCTATGTCAATATGATTATGATAGACAATATTTGGAAATTTTTCTTTTCTAAGTACGAGAAAGATTTGTAACTTCGGGAAGTTATAACTTCCTAATCAGAGATCGAAATTGAGAAAATGAATTGTCATTGGAAAGATATTGGAGAGAATAATTAGTGTATCCATGCAAAATTCAGAGATGGATACCAATTTTCTCTAACAAACAAAAAGAAGAAATATGGTGGCCTTTATGGATTATAAATGATGTGTGAATTCTTCTAGAATTTTTTTTGTATCTGATCTAACAATTTTCTATTGGTTACACATTGTACATACTTAAGATTATAGGAAGAATAGTGTAGTATTAATATCATTGAGATAGATTATAGTGAGGAGGATGAAGTCAAGGGGTTGAATGTCAACTTGCAAAATGCTAATACTAAATCAAATGGTAACAGAGAAGGAAGAGAAACAATTATTGATCTAGTGGAGACAATAAAGAGTTGGAAAAAAGAGGTGTTGAGCTACACAACTAATAATGAGAGGTTTATGAAATCTTAGGAGAAATAAAACAACATAAATACCAAGTTGTTGTAGAGATTGGACAATTTTCAGAAAAAATATGGATAAGGAATCAAATTCAAGGAGGGCATAGGATCATAGATATCATACCAGGATGGAAGAATCTATAATTTTTGGTAGACATCAATATCACTCACCAAGACACTCAGTTGCAAGGTCACATAATTATGCAATAGCATAAAGCATGCCAATTCTTTCTCCTATTAGGAAACATAAGAGGAGGATTGGACTGGATGTGCTTCAAGGAGAGGTGAAAAAGATAAAACCTCCTAAATTTGATGGTGATCATAAGAAATATGAGGATGAAAAGGTATGGTTGATAGGTATGAGGAATTACTTCAAATTGCACAATTATTTATCACAAGCAGAACCTAGAGCTGTAATATACTAGCTAAAAGGAAAAGCATAAATGTGGTGGGACCAACGCATGCAAGTCAAGAACCTTGATGAGAAGAACATCATTTGGACAATGTTCAAAAATTATTTTTAAAGGAGTATGATAGGAAGACGATGGAGTTATTTTAACTCAAGCTTGGGAGTATGCCTATAGATGAGTATGAGAAGGGGTTTCTAGAGTTGATAAGGTATGTTGACTTCATCAAGGATGAGAAAGTCAAGATACAAATATTTATGAGTGGGTTACCTTAATCTTACAATGATAATATACAATATGATGAGCCCAAGACATTGCACGAAGCAATAAGGATATCCAAATTCCTTTACGGTCAACATAAAGGAGGATCAACCTTTCAGAGAGTTTGGGTTGACAAAAAGAAACAAAATATGGAGCAGAGAAGGAAAGGATTCAATCCAACTTTCCTCAAAAATAATTCCCAAGGAAAACCAACATAGAATGAGCCT
>ML853152.1:18169-29822 GCA_009831015.1 Picea engelmannii | reverse complement strand
AGAAAGTGGGTGTGTGAGTCAAATTTGAGTCTAGAAACCCTCCCATATTTTTAAGGCATGTGAATAGTCTATCCATGTCAAATTTCAATGTAGTCAGAAAAAGTTTGAAAAACTTTCAACGTTGGCCCCATTCACAGGTCACTATTACCCGTGTCTAGTCCTAGTACAATTTCCTTGTAAAATTTGTATAAGATATTTAGAGAATGATAATTTTGAAGTTGTTAGGCCTATTCCTAGACACCACGACGAGATCACCTCTCATTGACAGTCAGTGTATTGATCCCTTTTAGTTTTGTGTTGTTAGTATTTTCAATTGCACACACCTTTCAATATAGTCAAAGTTGATCAATTAATGTCTCTTATTACTGTGGGGTTATAAAGCCTCATGATCTCAATGACCACATGACTCCAACCTTCTGATATAATGATCGCTAGGTGACAACATTTATGAAGGGTGATGACTAAGACTAAGGGAAACTTTCAATTCAAGGCTGGGAATGACCAGGCCCACATCAAGTGAAGGAATAAAATGAAGAAGGTACATGTGTTGTCCCATTTCATGTCAACAACAACACATCCATTCACTAGGAACAAATCGATGAATCCACTAAATTAGGGTTTATGGTTTACATGATGAATGGATGATGGAATAAAGTTGTTAGGGTCCTAACCTGCACATAGGTAGATTAATATATTCAGATGTAATAAAGGTCAATATTTATAAGGCCTTTCAATAAAATAGAATAAGGTGGATGTAAGAAGACCTAATAGAAGCTTCTGCTTCTAGAAGGATATTTCTCTAGATGCTTCTCTTGATAGACATTTTGTATAAATAAGGGTCGAGGGTATGAAAACCCTAGCTTGGAGATTATTGTAACAGAGCGCTGCTCGATTGGAGGTTGCCCCCTCGAAGAGGCCTGTGAACATTACTTTCTGAATCAAAGTGCTATTTTTATCGTTGTTCTTATATCATTTATGTGTTATTGTGGAGATTATGCTGGATATTTTACTGTTATTCTTCCATTTCTAGCATTTTACTTTTGTTCTGCATATTTTATATTTCTGGTATCTTGCAAGTGGTATGAGAGCACTTTCCTTGGCATAAATTGTGGGAATTTGTTTTTCACGGTAGAGACGTATTCCGACGTCTTTAAACCATAGAGATCTATCGTTATGCGCATAAACCCATAGTTGAGGGATTCATACATGCAGGAAATACAAGTGGTTCTTAAGCACACATCTATTGGCCACCCTTGTAACCCCTATTGGTACCCCTTCGAGTGGTAGCGCATCAGACATCACATGTGTACAGATCGGCCTAGATTTCCTGAAGCCCTCTTTAGATAAATCTATCGGCTTCCGGACTACTATAGTGTCACTGAGAACAACACTCGGGATGATACTCTCTAGTACCTGGGTAGTCGAGTAGTACGGATAAGAGTACGGTCTATCCTCCTTAGTTAGTGCCCTCAGATATTGGGTCGAGTACTACTATTGGACCTCGCACGTATATCAGAGAGATATAGCACATGGAAAACCCTTGTCTGTAGAACCCTTGAATACCTAACTCTTGGGGGACATAAACATAAATGAATTAAAAATAGACCAGAATTATTGCCGCGCAACTGTGTTCAAGTTGCCAAGTAAATACACATCTCTTTTTGGTTAAACATTTGCGGATTTCATCAGTACAGTATTCTTCAGACCAAAGTATCACCATTATTTGAGACCTATTCCATTGGATTCATCTCTCCGCCCTTATCACTTTCATCCATATCATTTTTAGAAAAAAAAATTGACCCCACCTACCCCTTTTCAGTTCACCCATCCTCATGGCCCATACCCGTAGCCAAGACCTGGAAGCTCGCTTCAACACCATGCAATCCAGTTTCCTAGAAACCCAAAAAGAAATAAAACAACTTAGTTCTATTGTTGCCTCCATCGATTCGTCCATCAATGCTACCATAAATACAACCATGCAATCCTCAATGGAGGAAGTCAAACAAGAACTTACCACCCAGATTGAATCTGTCTTTGCAGCACTCTGCACCAAACTCAAGATCCCTACAGATGACCATTTATCTTAAGCACATCCAAAGAATGAAGGTGAAACTTCCTCCCATTCCCATACCTTTCAGTCCCATCACTTTCAACATGACATACGCCTTCCGCGGGTGTATGTGACCAAATTTGATGGCTCGGACCCCACTGGTTGGGTAACCCAAATGGAACATTATTTCTCTTTATATGGCATTACCGATGACTTGGCCAAACTCCGGTATGGTGTTCTCCATCTAGATCAAGAAAGTTGGCAATGGTGGCAATGGAGAAAAACTTCTCGTCAAGGGTATATTGATTGGACCCAATTTGTGACTGAGATTTATGAACGCTTTGACACAGACACCAACCATTTGGGTCTTCTGACAAAGTTGAAGCAATCTGGAATAGTGGAAGACTTCATAGCTGCCTTTGAACGCCTAGCTTTTCAAACAGAGGGCATGATTGATGCTTTCTTTCGAGATGGTTTTATTAGTGGCCTCAAGGAGGAGATTCAGGCCCATTTCCTCATGGCTCGACCCTTGACTTGGGTGGAGGCTACTAAAAGAGCTAAAGAAGCAAAACAGGTGGTAGCATCTCAAAACCGAAAACCCTCCTTTATCCCTCACCCTAAACCCATCACTCCCACTACTCCCTCTGCCCCATTAAAAATCCAAAAATTGACCAGGGATGAAATGGCTGAATGCCAACTCAAACGCCTTTGTTATAATTGTGATGACAAATATTTCCCAGGCCACAAGTGTAAGGAACAAAATATTTTTATGGCCATCTGCGAGGAAATTTCAAAAGAGGATGTTGAAACTCCCCTTGTGTCTGAGTCACTTGAAATCACTGACATAACCCCTACCTCAAACCCTCCCGAAGTAGAACCTGTCATTTCCCTCAATGCTCTCACTGGTTCTTCCTCTCCCCAAACCCTCAAGTTAATCAGTTACATCAAGAATCAAAAGGTCATCATTCGAGTTGATAGTGGAAGCACCCATAATTTTATTCATCACCCCATTGCCCAAGAAACTCATTGATACATCCATGCTGTCAATAATTTCCAAATCATGATTGCCAATGGTGGTTCCATGAAATGTGGAGGGTGCTGTGAAAATGTGCATCTCCAAATCAATGACTACCACCTAAAATCCCATATGTTTTCTATCAACATGGGTGGTTGTGACATTGTGTTGGGTGTCGACTGGCTAAGTACTTTGGGTCCCATTCTCATGGATTTTAAGGCATTAACCATGCAATTTGACCAGGAAGGCCACCAATATAAATTCCAAGGCATCACTATTGGTTCACCTGAGGTCATTAGTTCCCATCGCATGGAAAAGTTTCTCAAAAAAGGTCATTCTGGTGTCATTGCCTAACTCCATGCCATTCAAGCAACAGAAACACCCCCGATGCCGCATGACCTCCAAGCTCTCCTTTCTAAACATCAAATGGTATTTTCCACTCCCCAAGGCCTCCCTCCTTCCCACATTGTTCATGACCATTCCATTCCCCTTGTACCCGAAATCCTTCCTCCCAATATCCGTCCATATCGCCACCCCTTCTCACAAAAAAATGAAATTGAGAAAATGGTCCAGGAACTCCTTAATGCAGGCATTATCCGCCCTACTACGAGCCCTTACTCTTCTCCTATAGTCATGGTCATGAAGAAATAAGGTTCTTGGAGAATGTGTCCTGACTTCCATGCCCTTAACAAACTGACCATTAAAGACAAACTTCCCATTCCTATCATTGATGACCTCCTGGATGAATTGAGTGGTGCCCAATTCTTTACTAAACTTGATCTTCACTCAGGCTATCACCATATACGTATGAAAGAGGTAGACATTCCCAATATGGCCCTTCACACTCATGAGGGCCACTATGAGTTTTTGGTCATGCCCTTTGGCTTGTGTAATTCTCCCTCCACCTTCCAAAGCCTCATGAATCGTGTCTTTCGTCCCTTTCTCCTTCATTTTGTCTTAGTTTTCTTTGATGATATCCTCATCTATAGAAAAACCTAGACCAACCATCTTACTCATGTGGATCAAGTTCTCCATCTCCTCTCCCAGCACCAACTTTTCCTGAAACAGTCTAAATGTGCTTTTGGTGCCTTAGAAGTAGAATACTTGGGTCATCTAGTTGGCAAGGATGTCGTCAGGGTGGATCCGAAAAAGATTGAAGTTATGCAAGATTGGTCACACCCAAAGACTCTCAAAATCTTGCGTGGATTTATGGGATTAATAGGGTATTATCACAAGTTTTTTGAGAACTATGGAAAGATTGCAACACCTCTCACTACTCTCCTCAAAAATAAATCTTTCACTTGGACTCCAGTCGCTTCTCAAGCTTTTCAAACCTTGAAGACAACTATGTGCACCACTCCGGTTTTGGCCCTTCCTGATTTCACAAAGACCCTTTTGTTGGAATGTGATGCCTCAGGGAAAGGAATCAGTGCTATCCTTATGTAAGAGAGTCAACCTTTGGCCTTCACCAACAAGCGACTATCTGAAAAGAATATGGGAAAACCCATTTATGAAAAGGAAATGTTGGCTATTCTGCATGTCGTTGAGTTGTGGCTTCCTTATCTCTTGGGGCAATGCTTCCAAATCAAGACCGACCATCAAAGCCTCAAGTACTTTCTGGAACAACACATTTCCTCCCAGAAGTAACAAAAATGGGTGACTGAGCTCTTTGGTTATGATTATGATATCATTTACAAGAAGGGCAAAGAGAATGTAGTGGAAGATGCACTGCCCCGAAAATATGAAGAAGAAGGATCCATTTTTTCTCTTTCCTTCATTGTACTCGATTGGCTCCAAGTTGTACGACAGGAATGGCTTCAAGGCCCCAAAAGTTTGCATTTGATCCAGAAATTGCAGAGCAAGGCTCCGGCTCCCCCAGGGTACTCTTGGCTACAGGATGAGCTTCGATACAAAGGCCATTTGTATTTAAGTAAACAATCAAAGCTTAAATCCACGGTACTTTCTGAGCTTCATGCTACACCCACAGCAGGGCACTCTGGGTTCACCAAAACATATGACAGAGTCAAACATTCTTTTTTCTGGGATGGTATGAAACAGGACATCCGTAATTTTTTAGTTGAATGTGACGTGTGTCAACGCAACAAGGGAGAAACAGTCAAATCTCTGGGCACACTACAACTGCTTCCGATTCCACCGGCTATTTGGAAGGATATCTATATGGAATTTATTACCGTCTTACCCAAATCAGGGAATAAATCAGTCATAATGGTGGTTGTGGATCGCCTTTCCAAGTATTCTCATTTCTGCACTCTTCAACACCCATTTACTGCATCCATGGTGGCTCAACTTTTCATGGACCAGGTCTTCAAGCTTCATGGCATGCCACACTCTATTGTTTTTTATCGTGACCCAACTTTCACAAGAAATTTTTGGCAAGAATTGTTTAAGCTCCACGGCACCCAATTGCATCTCAACACAACTTATCATCCCCAGACTGATGGTCAAACAGAAGTTGCCAACAAGTGTTTGGAAACATATCTGAGGTGTTTTGCTTCTGAAAAACAACATCAGTGGGTTCAATGGCTACCCCTAGTCGAATGGTGGTACAACACTTCCTACCATATAGCTACTCGCATGACTCCTTTTGAAGCATTATAGAGACAGAAGCCACCTTCAGTCCTCTCATACCTACCGGGTACCTCGAAGGTCCAGGCGGTTGACCAAACACTTCCAATTTGAGAGGATATTCTTCGTACCCTTAAAGAGAACTTGGTCATGGCACAAAATCACATGAAAAAACAAGCAGATCAAGGTCGCTCTGAATGTCAATTTGTAGAAGGGGATCAGGTGTTTCTATGACTGCAACCATACAAGCAAACTTCCCTCAAGGCCGAGCATTGTCAGAAGCTAGCGCCCAAATTTTATGGTCCTTATACAGTTCTCAAACGTGTGGGACAAGTCGCATATCAGTTAGCTCTTACCAGTTAGTCGAAGATACATCCAGTTTTCCATGTTTCATGCTTAAAGAAGGTGATTGGAACTCAGTGCCAAATTCAAACCAACCTTCCTGAGTTAGTTGAAGAAGGATCCATTTGGCTACAACCAAAAGCAGTTTTGGACCAGTGTAAGCGTTTCCTGTGGCAGCGAACCATCAAGGAAGTGTTATTCCAGTTGAAAGATACGAATCCAGTGGATGCCACTTGGGAACCAGCTACCATTCTATAGTAGTTTCCTCGTCTCAAGCCTTGAGGACAAGGTTGTTTTTAAGGGGGCGGACATGTTAGGGTCCTAACCCGCACATAGGTAGATTAATATATTTAGATGTAATAAAGGTCAATATTAATAAGGCCTTTCAATAAAATAGAATAAGGCAGATGTAAGAAGACCTAATAGAAGCTTTAGCTTCTAGAAATATCTTTCTCTAGATGCTTCTCTTGATAAACATTTTGTATAAATAAGGGTCGAGGGTATGAAAACCCTAGCTTGGATATTATTGTAACAGAGCGTTTCTCAATTGGAGGTTGCCCCCTCGAAGAGGCCTGTGAACATTGATTTTTGAATCAAAGAGATATTTCTATTGTTGTTCTTATATCATTTCTGGGTTATTGTGGAGATTATGCTGGATATTTTACTGTTATTCTACCATTTCTAGCATTTTATTTATGTTCTACATATTTTATGTATCTGGTATCTTGTAAAAGTGGGCATGTGAGTCAAATTTGAGTCTAGAAACCCTCCCATATCGTTAAGGCATGTGAATTGTCTATCCATGTCAAATTTCAATGCATTCAGAAATAATTTGAAAATATTTCAATGTTGGCCCCGTTCAAAGGTCACTGTTGCCCGTGTCTAGTCCTAGTACTATTTCCTTGTAAAATTTGTATACAATATTTAGAGAACGATAATTTTGAGAATGATAATGATGAATTGATGATGGACATACCTACATCGTTGGTATGATTAGGCGCAGTCGCATAGAGCTCCTCTTGGTTTTGATAATAGTTCATTCTCTACTAAACAGGGGAAACCACGTGAAGGTGGAAGCTCTAATTATGCCCTCCCCTCCCCTCACATCACTCTCAATTTCTCCATATTAACTAATATGAAATTCTAAATAACATGTATCATATACTATATTATACAAAATAAAAACATATAAAGATCATATAAAAGATATAAACACATACCTCTTATTTTCAACAATTAAATATCAGTCATCTTCTTCTTCATCCAGCTCAACATCTATATCAGGATCTGGTTTAGAATCAATATTGGTGAAAGGCTCATTCCTATCAACATCATCATCAATGCCATTTTTTCTACTATAGTTATCGATATCGTCAATGAGATCATCATCTCCTACATTTGGATGATCAACTTCTTCAAATTCTTCGTCTGACACATCGACTACATGAGCCAACTGCTCCTGATCTGCATAATCATGATCTTCTTCCTCGTTATTATCTTCATCCTCAGCTACATGATTGTACTTTACTGGTCTTCCTCTTGGATCATATCTAACAACGTATGACCAACCTTCTTTACTAGGTACCTCTGAGTAAAATACTTGCTCACATTGACTTGGAAGAACATAAGGCTCTGTACTCGGTTCAAATGCCCTTGTATTAACCATGTTAAATCCATTATCATGCTCAATAACAATTCTTTCAGGATCACATTCATGCATCTGTAGCTTGTACCATTTAACCTCAAACAAAACTATTTTAAAGGAATTAAAATCATAGTCAATTATATCCTCCAAATGGCCATAGTACCTATTCTCAGTTTCTTCTGGATTTCTGTCACTTCTAGAGGAAATTTTGGTGACCTTAAACATTGCAGTTATCCCACAATCTGAGGTTTTCATCTTATCATCCAACATTTTGATACGAAATTTAGGACTATTACACCACATAGACTTGTGATGTTTCAACTACAACATGGACAACAAGTAAAAAATAAATTGTCAATTAATAATCCTCATATAGGATTTACTAATTATATATTTCAATAATTAAACAAACCAAATACATTGAAAAATTGGGAAAAAACTAAGAAAATGTGGGTAAAAAATTTAACTTGCATGTTTATCTTTTAAACCAAAGGATAAATCGACTTCCCTTGATGTAATATCAGGAAATTGATCTCGATGATGATGTGTTGTTTTAATCATCTTACTCACCCCTTCCCATGATAACCTATCGAAGAATTCTTCAGTATATTCTATCCAATGCTCCATCCAATCAAGGTTGTTTGCAATGTATAAATGTAAAGAATCCCACTCTCGAGTAACTATACGATAGAATAGCAATTTAATATCATTAATTAGTTATTGTTAATAAAGGAATAATTTAATAAATGTGTAATATATTAAATCTATGTCAACGTCTAATAATTACCTTTCACATTCCTCATTTTACCTTTACCCAATAGGAATTCCCCATCAAATTTGTTGATGGAGTCGAGATGCCAAATGTGAGGCACATTCATATTTTCTGCTAATTTAGGTACATATTGACTAATATACACCATGCATTGATATACCATCTATCCCTCAACCATAGAACCCTCCGGAGGTGTTCTTTGTCTAACAAAATCCTTCAGTGACTTCAACTGCCTCTCCACCATCCACATCGACCTTGTGTGTACTGGTCCACATAATTCAATCTCCTCAACTTGGTGTATGAGGTAGTTTTCTTGTGCATCGAAAAATGCGTGAGGTAGATACTATTTCATTTGACACATTAGTCGAGGAATTTATCTCTTCCAATACCTTATATCTTATTTATGGATTTATTTTGATGATAGCCACCTACAAATGTCGATGCAATAAAATAATATCAAGGAATACATAAATTTGCAGATAAAATATAATATGTCAATAAGTTCCACTACAAATCACATAAGAAGTACATTTTCCTTATAAAACAATACTTACCTCGTGTATTTTCCAAGTACATAAATAACTTGTTTTATGTTGTTGTCAAAGTTGGCTGGGAGAGATAAAGGTAGAACATACTATAACAAAAAAAAAAAAATTATTATTTGTTTCCAAAAAATGTGTACTAATAAGGAAATATATTATAACCTACTAATTACCTTAATGAATATATGCCAATCATGTGTTTTAACCCCACCAAAATCACCTTTTTTAGTTAAGATATTTTGTATGTTCGTCGAAAACCCCGTCGGAAACCTAATTTTTCGAATGACCTCTTTTACAATATCGCTTTGGTTCTCTTTCAATAACCAAGGAAGACTAGTATTTTGTTCATGACCATCACCATTAGAATTAATAATAACATTTTGCAATGTGTGATTAGCTTCCCGAATGTCACAACAAATCTTTCCAATTCTCTCTTTGTCAGTCCTTCCATCTAATATTCGCCATAAAAATTTTGTTATGTTCTTCCCGATATGCATTGTATCAAACAAATGAACTATTTGTAGGTTCTCGTAGTATGGCAATCTACTGAATTTCATCGGGTAACTTTTCATTCCTCGAGGAATCCCATTCGTGCCTTAACAACATTCATGAAACATCAACAAATTGAAATTAACACTAATTAATGAGACAAAATGAAATTAATACTAATGAAATTAACCAAAGATTTATATAATAGGTCATACATAAATAATTTGTGTACCTTGACGATTTCTAATATATTCCAACTTCCATATGTGAGGTGTCATTCTTCGTGGTTTTTTTCCATTTTCTTCTTTACCATTGAAATTTTCTTTGTCTGTAGTTCTATAACTATAGTTCTTAGGCAGAAACTACCTATACTCATCAAACACTTCCTTTGTTAAACTCCTTGAATGACAAAATTTTATCCTTGGACCACAAACTAGGCATGCAAATTTACCCTTTGTTTGAATACCTACAAGATATATGAATAAATGTAGCGTCAAATTAGAGTTACAATTTAAAATAATGCATGATTTTTTCAATAAATATATATAATATTAAATCACAAAATAAAGTAACAATATACCACAAAAAAGTGTTAACCCAGGAGCATCATGAATTGTCCATGATAGTATTCCATGGAATTGAAATCGTTTTTTCCCTATTGGTCTAGAGATGTCATACATAGTGACGTCAGCCCATAACTTCAACAACTCATCGATGAGATGCTCAATATATACGTTCATATCTTTAACTTGGTACCTACCTAATTGTTTCAACATACTGCATGATTAATTATAGTTATCTAGATGTCGTGATATATAAAAGAAATAATTACCATGCACGAAACAAAGAAATGAACTATTTTGTCATACTTTAAAGAAAATAAAATATAATTAAATACTTGAAGCAATCATTGCCAACATTGTGTGCTCTCTCTTTATCGACATCCAAGGAGGAAGGTTATTGTTTATAACAAAAACATGCCACACTGAGTACGTAGAACGAAGCTCTCCAAATGGATTGACACCATTAGCTGCCAACGAAAGTCTAACATTACGAGGTTCTTCTTTAAAAATTGGCCACTTTTCTTCGATGTAGTTCAATTGGCCACTTTAAAAATTGGACACTTTTCTTCGATGTAGAACATCGTCTTGACTTTTGTTCTTTGCATGGAAATCCATAAACTGTGTTATACTTTGGCACCTGAACAACCGCTGGAAACGTGGAATTATCAGAATATAACGAAGAACTTTGTGAGGCACCTTCTTTAACGCTTTATCTTTTCTATATCTACTTATTTGAAATTGCGAGCATTCATTTTCTAATGCATATTTTCCATAATATATGATATGATCACTAGGACATGCATCAATAGCCTGATAGTCCATTCCAATTTCTTTCATAATCACGGATATTTCTCGATATGTGTGTGGCAAAATATTTGACGTCGGTAATAGAACATCACCTAACAATATACAAAATTCTAAACAATAAGTCAATGTAAACAATATTAATCATCAATATATCATCCAATATAATAATTTACAAATTAGAAAACAATATCAATATAGGAAAAAATTGAACCTTTTAAGTATTTGTGAACATGCAGGCATAGATAATTAACAAATTAAATACCTTAGTATCTGTGTGAGATACGTGTTTGATAAACCATTCAAAACCTTTAGGTTCACCAACAAAAATATAGCAGATAAAATATTTGTTGTTGAGCCTTCATAAAGAGGTTGACATGACTTCTCGAGTAGAGGATCAATATCATGACTATCATCCTGGTTGTCCTCATCCATTGGAGAAAATGTGTCTTGGATCAATCTATGTATCTCATCTTCCTGATTTGAATCACTAGCGTTATCTCCATCCATATCATCATTAATAAATTGATGAGCAGCTTCAATATCCTGATCTCGAAGTTCATCTCCCTATAAAGTAGTATTTCTGCTAGTGCTTGGAAAGTAACTCTCTGGAGATCGACATTTTGGGGGCATCGTCTATATATTTAAAAACAACGTAGAAAATTTAGTGTGCATAGAAAATATAAAAATCCCGATAAGAAATATTACTAAAATTCATGGCATACTGATTATTACAGAGAATACATTAAACATTGAATCCTCTTACCAAGGGATGATATTCATAACCCCCTTTGGCGTGCCCTTTCTCCCTACAATGTCTTTGGGATGTTGTTATTAAAAGTCTT
>ML853152.1:0-17078 GCA_009831015.1 Picea engelmannii | reverse complement strand
ATTTTATATATAAATAAAAATATTTTTTTATTTTTAAATATTCAAAATTCTATTTTTTGATTGGTCAAAAACTCTTAAGTGACTAATTTCCCCTGGTTGGAGGTGACAATTAACCACAAAACTAAAAAAAATAAACTATTTGTTTTTTAAAAAATCCACAAATAGCCACGTATTAATTAAAAGTACAAATAATGATTGATGTTACCGGCATTCTATGTGTAGTAAATTTAAGAATACACTTTGGATTTTGAGGCTTTGTTTCATCTCCCAATGAGTAGATGAGTGCACTTTCTCCACCGTCTAGATGTACGCACCCAATCACGTCAACCACAACGTTTAGCCTCAGGTTTTGTTTTGCATTCTTAAATAATGGAAATTTGCGTACTTTGTTTTACAAAATGTACAAACCCGATCACGTCAACCACAATATTTAGTATTGGGTTTTGTTTTGCATGCTTAAATAATGGATGATCTCTCATACATTAATAATTATATGTAATATCAACAGGCTATCTTGTCACTAATGACAACCTACCCATTATTTATTACAATATGTTGAGGATAGCAAAGAATTTATGCGGAAGAGGGAAATTTTATTAATATTTCTCTTAATATATAAGCGGAAGAGGGAAATGTTGAGGATAGCAAAGAATGTATGTGGAAGAGGGAAATGTTACAATATATTGCAGCTATTACCCTTGTTGTTATAAACATGAGTTTCCTCCCTATCTTATATATACCATAACTTATCATTTATCAATATAACAATCAACTTCAATATTTTATTCTTGGATGTTTCTTCCTTCATTTAATTGAATTAGTAAATGCTATCCAACCATTAGGTGTGCAAGTATCCCAACCATTATTGTCACTGTTATATTATTTTCAATTTATGCAAGTGTGATCCCTTTTGGGTACTAGGGATGTAACAAGTGGTATCAAAGCTTCAATCAAGCTTTGTTGGTGTCTTTTTGTTAGGTCTTAAAAATAAAAGAGAGAAGAAAATGACAATCAATTACTATCATTTCACTGATTAGGGTTGAGTTTCAAGAGCAATTCCATATCTTTATCAATGAAAAGAGAGAGATATTATAGCTACAATTGAAGGGAAAAGGGTTTGTGGATTCCATAAACCTAGAATATTATGGAATCCACATGCCCTTTTCCATAGAATATACTAACTAGATACAAAAACCAAAGACATGAAATATGGTACTACACATATAATATATTATCAAGGAAAAAACAAGCTACATGAAATTTGGACATTTGAACAAAAAATTACAAGTTAAATGAGTACATCAATAAAAAATAACATACTAACCTTGCAAGTTCAAAATCTGAGCTATGTAGATAGAGAATTGGATTTGTTCAACCGGTGGGTGATGGAAAAAATAAACAGCTCAAACAAAATCCAAGAACAGTGTCACAACTGTAGCAATTGTGTCGAAAAGTCTCTTAAAGTCATGTATATATAGATAAAATAGTCAACTATCCGTTAACACCGACCAATGAGATAGGAAAATGTTTCGTCGCTATTGCCATGAAAGTTCATTGCTATTGCGACAAAAATCTCGACTAGGTTAAAATAAGATTTTTGTGGATATTGCGATGAACTTTCATGGAAATATCGACAAAAATCTCGCCCTGTTTAAAAAAAAGATGAAACTAGTGGAAGCGTGGAAAAATTTCGTGGAATAATCCGCCCATATGTAGTAGTGTGAAGTTTGGCTAACAATGTAGGACAATATTCTATGATATGTTCAAATGAGTTGTAGTAACTAAAAGTGGTACAAGGGTTCTGATGGTCCCTTTCCAAGTGACCTGGTTGTGCGTAGTTATAACAAATGATCTAACCTCGACCTCGGCCCATGCCTCCTCTTCATCTTCTTCCTTTGAATTCTCCACGAGGGTTGAAGTTTCCTCTTCCTAGGGAATTAAACTACGTAGTATTTCCTTCTTGTTGTACTTCACCTTGAATTCTATATGTGTCTCTAGATCCTTCATGCAAAAGGTCATAAGACCTACAATCTTTCTCATCATGCCCCACAGATTTACAGAATGTGCAGTAAAGGTTGGTAGGTGTCTAGACATATTTTTGCATGAAATAGCATTCTTCAGGGAGATGTTTATTTCTACATACCTCACACCAAGGTAGAGTAACCTGCTTCAAAGGGATCGAGGCTCTTAAATCCAAGTACTCATGAAATAGAGGATAATGATCCTTCTCATGACCTTTTGATTTGCATCTGATACACCGAATATCGTCTCTTTTATATTTTCCCTTATCTTTCTTCATATCTTCGAAATGCAGTGATAAGATAGTTAGCTGACTCAAAATTTTACTCATACCTGCGTTGGACTCTCCCATAGGGGTTGATTCTAGTTTCATGGTGATCTCTAGCACCTCAGCTTGTGAAGCTATATTCTATTGCATCAGAGGGACTCTAATGTGTGGTAAGAGGGAAGTAATGAACCATTATTTATTCTGTTCATCTAGAATCTGAAAACTCAAATGACCTGTGAGGGTCCTAAACCTCTGATCAAACTCCCAAATAGGGCCAGCTACTTTCTACTTGATTTCTTTCAACTTTTTTATGCACTGCGACTCCAAATTAGGCTTATTGAATTCTGAAATCAACGCAGTCTTGATCTCGTTCAATAGCTTCAGTTGTGCAACTCCTTGGACGAACTTCATGTACTAGCTCAGTGCGCGGTCTCTCAGGGTAGTACTAAAATAATCTCTCTTAACAGCTTCATCGGTGACATTCTTAATAATCCATACATCTTCGCATAAGAACCAATGTTGATTAGGATCTTCATATCCATCTCCCCTAAAGGTGGGTAACCTCATCTCATCTGCCATAGATCTTCCTAGGGTTCCTGACTGAGTATGCACTGAACCACTTGTACCAGTGCTCTACGTTCTCTAATAACTTAGGTTACTCTGGTTACTTAATGTTATTAACACAACAAGAGGCATAATAGTACTTACTTCAACAGTTTGTGCAGTTCCTAAAGTTTATGACTCTGCGTGTGTGTCTGACCTCTGTGTCGTTGTTGCTGTCTAAATTCTTGAACATTATCTTTTTCAATCTAACCCACTACTGTATATTTAGGATGTTCTTCTCATGCAATAGCATCTTGATATTCAACTTTAGAAAATGTAAAAAAGTTCCTCTTGGTCCCTTAAATAAATATCTCTTTGCTTGCCTATATGATACTACTCTATCAATAAAAAACTTTGTAACCTCCAATGGTACTATCAAACCAGTGATCTACTTCTCTTGACATGGCGTTATCAACTCTCTTGACCTTCTTTATCAACGCTGACTTCCAAACCACGGGTGGTCTGAGTCTGACTTCAAGCTAGTTATATGCTAACCTGGCTAACCACTCGTATAGCTCCTTATCAATTCCTCCAAATAAAATATCGTGTATATTAGTAAAGATATACCTTCCCAACCAATCCTTTGTACTAAGATTAGGGTTCTTATTATGAGCTTCATAGAAGTCCTTCTCTTTTTCTTCTATCCACGTTTGAATATTTGTCTTTGATGGAAACCACCTTGACATTCCCTCAAGAAGATTCTGGTCCCATCAACAGAACCATTTCTTGGCACAGGGGCAGACCCAAGGTTCAGTTCTAACAGCGCACCAACAAGACCTAACTACTGGTCCTTTAGGAAATACTTGCATAGCAGGTGCAATCTCACCCGAAGTAGCTATAGGGGGTTGCAGGACATAGGTGTCTACAACTAGAGGAAATGCAAAGTGGATTCATGGAAACACTCTCACACAGATCTAGTTAGTTCTTATCTTTCTTAAGCCTACTATGCGAACTATATCCAGATCTAACACAATATTTCATTAACAGTATATTAGAGATTAGAAGAACACAACATCGATCACACACAACAACAAGATATACGTGGTTCACCCTCTCTCTAGGGATACGTCCATAGAACTGCGCTTTATAATATATTATATGAAAGCATATGGTTCTATCTACACTCTTAGCTTACATATCTCTCTTTCTTTCTCTTCTTCGCTCCCCTCCCTGCGCACCCAGCTACAGGGTTCATCTTCGCACCCAGCTGAAGATATTACAACATAGACATCTCTCACCTCACAACACTTCTCTCTCAACAATAATAACAATCACTCATCATACATAATCGAACCCATCCTAGGTCCTCTTGACCTTTATTTATACATTACAATGACTCTCAGACAACCTTAGGCCGAAACCTAGGTGTAAAAACCCTAAATACCAAAACCCTAGATGTCTAAAACCCTAGTTCAACTTGATCCACGTTTTCAGGGCTTTGCCAACCTATCTTTCCTGCGAGGTGCTCCAAATAATCCATTGGTGGCTTCTCCCGCTTGCTGAGTCGTCCATGATCCATCTTCCTTGTTGATCTGTCTTCCTTGATCTCCCCGTCCAACGGCTTGATTTCTCTTACTTCGCTCCATATTTTCTTCTCTTTTGGCCACTTCGACCAAATCTCAATCAACATGTCTTCCACGCAGTTCGCACTTCACGCTTATTTCCTTAATATTCACAACCTTCCATAACCAAGGGCCAATAGGGGTGGGCTATAGTAGGTAAATTGGTTAGAAAACCTCCAATAGCCCGTTAACTCAATCAAATTCATTGCAACGTTTTATTTTTCTCAACTTTTGGAGGTAAACATGGGTTGTTTAGTGTGTAGATAGCATATGTACATAGGATGCCTAGCATGCATCAAGAGTATGTACGTGGGCATTACTGCAGCAGGGCGCATACATTCTCAAAAAAATGGTTTTTTAAATTGTGTGATCCAGATGGATATCAATGACCACCCACTTACTCCACTAGCTCGAAAAGCAGTTTTCCACCTTAGTAGTTTTTTGGGTTCCCAACTTTCGAGGCCGTTTTGAGGCCCTAAATGATGTTTTTTGGGGATTTGGGGCCCTAGTGACTGTTGAAGCCACTTACCTAGGCCAGTCAAAAAACAATTTCTCAGTTAGACCTTTCCAACGGATCTCGTGCACCTAAAACAAAGATCGTATGAAAAAGTTATGACCCCAGTAAGTTGATGTACTAACTTACCCAAATGAAGCCCACATGATTTTTGGCACTTCATCTCCTAGGGTTAGTTTTTTGGATGTCTAGGGTTTTTTACATTCTTGTTTATTGTAAAAGGCCTTCAGAGCCTCATTGTAACCATATTATTGTGAATGAGTGCAACCATCACATCTCTTCTCAGAGATAAGCCGCCACCATTCTATCAAGCTTGCTTTCCGCTGCATTTTACAGTTTCATCTTATTTCCTTATTGAATAGAAAACCAGTTTTATTGTATCTTTGATATTTTGTGTTAAGCATATTTAAATAATTTGTATTCATTTCGTTATGCTCATAAAATTTGGATCAGTGGTATCAGAGCAGTCTACTCCTTATCATCCCCAACGAGGTCAAGGTACAAAGAATTGGGTCTCGAGCTTGTTTCTCTTGAGGAAAAACTCTCATGCATGCACAAGCGACCTATCATGGTAGGAGAAAAGAAAGATGAAGGGACAAGAGATCCTTTCAAAATGTTTCTTTAGTAATCCCTCATGCAACAGAAGAACGAGATGATGGATATTTTCATGCAAATCCTTCGATGGCTACCAACAAGCAACACATCTTCCTCGAGCGGAGGAGTCGCCCCCTTCAAGGTAAAAATCAAATTTGATATTCCTATATTTGAAGTTTAGATAGACAAATATGTTGTAGACAAGTGGTTGGATCTACTAGAAGGGTATTTTTTTGTCCATAACTTTTCGAATAGAGAAAAGATTATTGTTGCACTCCTCAAAGTCGTTCCCCATGTTAAAGATTGGTGGGAAACTTTCTATGAGAAAAAGGAAACAGAGGAACCCTAATTATTTACAGTCGTGACCACTTGGAAATCCTTCAGGGATGCTATTAAGGAAAAATACTACCATGTCAAAAGTTATGACGACTTGTATACAAAATGGACCACACTGAGCCAAGAAAGAGACCAAGTTGTGCCACAGTTCACAAATATCTTCCATACCTTGTGCACCAAGATGGTCATCAAATATTCAGAGTGACATCTAGTGCTCAAGTACCGCGGTTCTCTACATAGATACATATAGAAATAAATTGAATTTCTGGACATCTCATCCTTGGGCACAGTTGTTGGCACAGGGGAAAACCCAGGGTTCAACGCTACAACAGCGCACCAATAAAACCCTAACTACCAGCCCTTTCGGTAGCACTTGTGAAGCAGATGAAGTCTCACCTGAGGTAGAGGCAGGGGTGGTTGCAAGACTCAATTGTCTACAACCTTAGTTGGGACACAGATCTGTGATTATAATACTTAACAAAGAACTTTAACATCAACAGTTCATCAAGATTCAACCAATAAATATTGCACAGATAGAACAGAGAATCGCATCATTCACTCAGATGTGATGTATTTAAACACTTTATCATAAACAGGCGGGTTATATCTAGCAGATCAAGAACTAAGCACCTTCATATAGGTCAGATCTAACATTATTACACATCACTAGCACAGAGCATCAACAGATTTATCTATCTCTATCAAGCACTTAGCAAGAGAATTTATAAACACATCAAGACAAGAACAAAGCAAAACAACACAGTGTTTAAGTGGTTCACCACCACCCTGGGGCTACATCCACCAACTCTTCTTCTTTATTGTCTTCAATCAATCGGTTACAAGAAAAAAGCCTCAAAACCCTACTTTTCCTAAGATAGGAGATCTGCGCACCTCGCTAGATCCTCCTTCCTTGCATTATATCACAAAGCACTTCACAACCTGTTACAATACCTTGCACCTAGCTCTAAAAGTCTCTCCTAGTATGCACAGAGCATCTACAAACCATCCTTGCACTTAGAACTTAGCTTATCATCCTCACATCACATAGATCCCTTTCTTTTTTCCTCTTACATAGCCTAGACATCTATTTATACATTACAAAATAGGCCTAAACATGGGTAAATCCATGGGGCGACATCGCATGCCCGTTACATGTTGGCCCTTGACCAAGTTTTGGGAATACCTTGATCGTGATGACTTGTTTTGGAACTTCGACAACCTATCAAAGGAGGAGTGCAATACGAAGAGAAGATCATGGGATATCGGCCCCCTTTTGGGCCCCTTTTGGGTTTCTGGGAATATGTAACGGGAATAGGATGTCAGCCCATGGGTTTACCCATGTTTAGGTCTATTTTGTATGTATATATAGATGTCTAGGCCATATAGAGAAGTATTGGATGATATCTCTTTGTGATGTAGGCTAAGTGCCAAGAGTTGGATCTATGTGATCAAGCCTTTGTGCATTCTATGTAAGACTTGTAGAGTTGAGTGCAAGTCTCTGTGCGATACGATAGGAGTCTTAGTGTTGTAGAGAAAGTAAGAAGGATCTAGTGAGCTACGCAGATCTTTTGTCCTGTGCGGATTAAGGGTTTTGAGGCTCTGTGCTTGTAATCGATTGATCGAAGACTATAAAGAAGAAGAGTTGGTGGATGTAGCCCCAGGGTGGGGGTGAGCCATGTAAACACTATGTTATGTGCTGAGTGCTTTGCCTTGATGTGTTCATATGTTATATGCTAAGTGATATGATATGTTTAGATAGATAAATTCATGCTTGGTGCTTATTATATGTGATAATGTTATATCTGATCTAGATATTCATGATTAGTGATTGATATGCTCATTCTGATCCATTTGTATATGCTAAGTGCTTGAATACTGTAGATTAATGTGAATGCTCTGAAGGTCTTTTATCTCAGTGAAGTAAATAGTGATTACATATTAAGGAACTGATGATGCTAAGAGTTGTGTTAAGTGCTATAATCACATAATTGTGTCTTGGTTAAGGTTGGAGACACTTGAGTCCTACAACCACCCCTGTCTCTACCTCGGGTGAGACTTCATCTGCTTCGCAGGTGTTGCCAAAAGGGTCGGTAGTTAGGGTTTCGTTGGAGAGTTGTTGTAGCATTGAACCCTGGGTCTTCCCCTGTGCCAGAAAATGGTTCCGTTGTCGGGACCTGAAACTATGATTGTTGAGAACTTAGAAAGAGAGAGCTATGTACAAAGATTCATCCTGCAATTGTGAAATCTTTGTGCATAGATCTGTGCCCTAGTGTACAGTGTTCTACTTGACTTATAAAGCTTTGTGCTAAAGAAATAAGGTTAGATATGAAATAAAGAAATCCGATCTAAAGAAAGAAGATCATATCTGAAGAAAAGAAGTGAGATCTGAACACTTGGCACTCTAACAAAAGTAAAAGTAAGAATGTCTGATTAAAAGAGGTAAGATCTGCAAGCTCTTTGCTCTGATAAAGGTAATAATAGTTAAAAAAAATTAGATCTGGAAGCTTTGTGCTCTGTAAAAGTAAGATAAGTGAAATTTTCCATTCCTATAGTATGGATATAGGTATGATTTATAGTTTATGTTCTAACTTAAAAACTACGGCACTAATAGATGAAAGAAGGTTTGATGTGAATAAGAATCATGAAAGATATGTTATACCTATGCATATAAAAGATGTTTGGACTAACAAATGGATACAGTATCCTAGAAAGAAATTGTTGCAGGTTAGCTCATACGATCCTAACACGCGGTACAGGAGAGGTTGGGGATCATTTAAAAGAAAGAGAGGATTGACCCTCTGTTATAGTTGCAGAAGACCATGACATCTTTCTAAGGAATGCCTTGGAAGAATACCTAGTTGTCTTTGTTGTAAGGCTATGGACCATGAAGTGTTGGATTTCCCCAGAATGATTGCTAAGATTGAAATTATGAACATAAGATAAGAAAACCCTAATCCTGATCCAGAAACTAAGGCTATATAAGAACCCCAGAAACAATCAGAGAAAGTATTACTACAGATAAAAGACACCTTGGATGATCACTGACATATTAGATTATCAGAGATATTTAAAGAAAAAGAATGCATTGAAGGAAGAATAGGAGACTTCGACATTGACTGTGTTCTAGATGAGGACACACAAGCGAATATCATGACAGAAAGAACTTGGGAAGATATAGGAAGGCCTGCTACGATCCCTTCATTAGGAGGAATAGGACTATTCAAAGGAAAGCTAGTAAACTTATGTGGGAAGCTCGCTCAGATACCTATGAACGTTAATGAAAATTCGACAAAGGAAGATTTAGAGATTATTAAGTTTATTGAAGACAGCGCCCCGTTTACCATGTTAATAGGAAAACCTTGGATTGACAGAGCTCAAGCTAGAGTAAAGGAAGAAGAAGAAGCCTCGGAGTAGAAGAAACAAGACTTAAAAGATTTCATGGATAGAAGGATCGCACAATTGATTGAAGAACAGGAGAACAGATCGAAGCTAGTTGTCACTAGAAACATTGATGTTGAAGTTGTAAGAACATTAGAAGACCCACAAAAGACTCTAATAATTACTCCAGATAAAGAAGAGGTATTACCCCTGAATCCTAGGAACTAATCTCAACAACGTGCATTCACTATGTTAAAATACGATAAGAATCAAAATGGAAAAAATACTACCGAGATGAAGCTCACTGGAAAGAAGGATAGAAAGCTAAGTAAGAAGAGGGATAAGATTGAAAAATTAAAGAATATTCCAGAGGGAACTTCGCAGAAAGAAAATTTGCAGAATTGGAGCTTCTTCGGGATATCAGAACAACGACACATGGCACTTCGCCATGGCAAAGCAATATAGCCATTGGGGCTCATATATCTGTTCGACTTCTTCTCCGAACAGACAGAAAAGAAATAAAGGTTTGTCATCAGACCATTGGACCGTGCCATAATGGATCGAACAAGAGTTAATAGGGGCTCATAACCGTTGCATGCAAATCGTTGTCAAGTTTCCTACTTATCCCTTCATGCCATGCACAGAGAACACTTTTGTTAACTAAGAATTTGAAGCCCAAAGACTGAACAAATTGCATATAGTGATCATTGTGCCCTTTATACTATTCCATTGCAGTGTCTAAGTCCATCGTGACCCCGATAATTTTAATCCCGAGCGCATATGTCTGACAAGCTCACTGCAGTTGAAGAATCAGTGATAGAAGTTCTCCTCGACTTGATGATAGAGAGATTCATGTCTGAGAGAGGAGTGTCTACAAGTATACAAGCATCATCAACGAGAGGAATGTCGGCCTCTCCATTCACTACCCATAGAGCTGGATTGTCCTGTGAAAGGATAACTAAGCACAAGGATGACTTAGCGAATGCTAAGCTAATTCTGAGCATCCTACCTGCCTATCTACCACCTCTGAGTAGCGCAATAAACCGAGACAATGTGCCCAGAGACTTTGAATATGCATTGGTCACTACATACCTTCTGAAAGAGGTGCGCGTAGTTCATGCTGACAAGGATAAGCTCGCAGTGTTGAATTTTAGTGACTTCAACCTCGGCGACAGGAAGGTTTACAGCATGCTCGCCCCGCATAAGTATCTGACGAGAAAAAAAAGGAAAGAACTCAAATATTACCCCTCATTCATGGACCTAGAACCTCGCGCAGTCCACCCTACTGAATGTTATGAATATTCTTCACTTCGGGTGACACCAAGAGGTGAACGCATGAGTCAAATTACTATTGTCTTCCTATCATGCAGTTTGTTTGTGGTTGAACTACCGCATCACAGTGGATCTGACATTGATCAATCGAATCACAGGGATAAGCATGCAAGGCCCCCACTCACAGGATTTCTACCCCAAAAAGAACATGGATCGCGCTCTCACCCATAGGATAAAGGATACTTATGGAGATGTAGAGAAGGGAATGCGAGGCTACAAGGTAGCCTCTATCTAGAATGTCATATTGCGCCTAGCCTGTCAACTAATCGCAGGGAAATTAGTTCGCAAGAACTATCCCACCGAAGTAACCGTATTTGTAGTTGACCTCACAGGGAAGTGCACGGAGGGCCTACACATGAATTGAGAGAAGTACTTGGTGAACCAGTTAGAACTGGACTGCAGGAAAGCATAGAACCAAGGATATGAGTTCCACTTCAGTTGGCTTCTCATCTTAATCACGTTCATTGGATGAGATATGCCGGAAGGTGAAACCTTCCCAGACATCGATCCATTTGAACCACTATTCGTGAAGTTCGGTACGTTGTGGTACTCCAGTGACATGAACAAGTAGTGGAAATCAAATGTCATCTTCCACACCTGCTACAACTAGTTGAAGACTGCTATCCAGTCTGAACCTCGCATAACCACGAACACACTCCACAGGTTTAGACCCTTCATGAAATTCAACACGAACCACCATTTCATCTATATCACAGCACACGCTGATGAGAATAAACAACAACTACAGTCATACTACAAGTTGGCGGAGGATGAATTGGAGGAGATTACCAAGGAATGGTCGGTGGACCTCCCTGTTCCAGTGAACCCTGCAGAGATGTCTGATGTTGACAGAACAGAAACTGTGATGAATATACCTGGACCTAGCAAGACAAAGAAGTCCGAAGAGGTCCACGATTTAGATAGTGCATCTGTGAATACTTCTTCTATCTCACCTGAGCAAGGAGGTGATGATGAAGATATAAATGGCATAGAATTCGAACACAATAAAGGCGAGGTTACACATCCTAGAGACGAGGAGGACCCCTCAAAGAAAAGGAAGGTTTCCCCTCTGAAACTTTCTTCAAGGAAGACAATGAAATCAACCAGGACTAAGTTTGAGACCACCCTCACCTTAGACGACTTCGACTTCATTGTCACAACACTGAATGATGCTTCACTGGAGATAGCAGAGAAGAAGGAAGATAATAAGGAGGAGGTGTTTAGTCGAATCAAGGTTGAAATTAAAGAAGTGCAATAGACACTACAGTCTAGCCGCACAGTTTATACTGTGCCTCTATCAGCAGGAACACCAAAAATAGGAGATGAGCCAGCTCAACTCCACCGGATCACCGATACAATCGAAGCTCGCCTTCGATGGCCATAGGAGGAGACAGCGCAAGCCACCTAGGCCTTGGCACAAGAATAGGAATACCTTCTAGAGAAGCGCAGTACCGTCGAACACAAGAATCTTACTCTGCAAGAGAGGTTCGATGAAGAAGAATCCCAGCTGCATAAAGAAAAGGAACAGTTGCTCACAGAGCAAATCGAACTTAAGGAAATGGTTCACAGATCACTTCTCTCTGTGACATTCATTGAAGTAAAGGCCGAAAAATGAGTTCCACAGCAGATGGAACAACTCGAAGATGTAATCTAATAGCTCTAGTAGCGCATAGCAGACTTGGAGCTCTGCACAGTGCTCGAGACTCCTCAAAACTTAAGGGACCAGTGAGAAGCAATTTCCTGCAATGCAGTTGACAGATTAAAATATATTTCCTTGGAGTGTAATAATTTGAGTAACCAAAGAACCCAAACATAAGAGAACTTCACTAAGAACCTGGAGTTACAAACATTGGAGTCGCAGCTCCAAGAAGAGAAGAAGCACACAGATACACTACAGGTGAAATTGAAGGCCCTGTCAGCTGTAGATAGAATGAAGAGGTCTCATGAACAATGTACATCTCAACAGTAGATCCATATGCTTCAAATAAAAGTGATGTAAGTCACTCAACGACTTCAACCTACGCAAGGCAAAGCATGACTATTATTTACAGAGGTCAAGAGCCAAGGAGCAGAACTTGAACAGGTCATCCTCACAGTAGAATAGTGCCTAGAAGGACCAGTGAATGACGTAGTGATCCAAGATTTCACTGAACAAGAGGCCATAGCGAAGCAGCAAGTCTAAGCATCTTGAGCCAAGATCGAGGTGTCGAGGCAGAATTGATCAAACCAGAGTGACTCGGGATGAGTCACATGTGAGTGTTGGGGGCCTGTTGGCCCTTGACCAAGTTTTGGGAATCTTTTGGTCATGATGACCTATTTTAGAACTTCGACAGCCTGTCAAATGAGGAGCACAAGATGAAGTGAAGATCACGGGATCTTGGCCCCCTTTTGGGCCCTATTTGGGTTTTTGAGAATATGTAACAGGAATGGGATGTCGACCCATGGGTTTACCCATGTTTAGGCCTATTTTGTATGTATATATAGATGTCTAGGCCATATAGAGAATTAGTGGATGATATATATATGTGATGTAGGCTAAGTGCCAAGAGTTGGATCTATGTGATCAAGGCTTTGTGCATTATGTGTAAGACTTGTAGAACTGAGTGCAAGTCTTTGTGCTATACGATAGGAGGCTTAGTGTTGTAGCACAAGGAAGAAGGATCTAGCGAGCTGCGTAGATCTTTTGTCCTATGCAGAGTAAGGGTTTTGAGGCTCTATACTTTTAATTGATTGATCGAAGACTATAAAGAAGATGATTTGGTGGGCATAGCCCCAGGGTGGGGGTGAACCACGCAAACACTGTGTTATGTGTTGAGTGCTTTGTCTTGATGTGTTCATATGTTATATGCTAAGTGATATGATCTGTTTAGATAGATCTATTCATGCTTGGTGCTTATTATATGTGAGAATGTTATATTTGATCTATATATTCATGCTTAGTGCTTGATATGCTCATTCTGATCCATTTGTATATGCTAAGTGCTTGAATACTGTAGATTAATGTGAATGTTGCGCAGATCTATTGTCTCAGCGAAGTGAATAGTGATTACATATTAAGGAACTAGCGATGCTAAGAGGTGTGTTAAGTGTTATAATCATAGAACTATTTCCTAGCTAAGGTTGCAGACACTTGAGTCCTATAACCACTCTTGCCTCTACCTCAGGTGAGACTTCATCTGCTTTGCAGGTGTTGCCGAAAGGGCCGGTAGTTAGGGGTTTTTTGGTGCATTTTTGTAGAATTGAACCCTGGGTCTGCCCACATGCCAACATTAAATAATCCCAAAAACCCAAAAAGGACCCAAAAAAGGGACCGATATCCATGATCTCTACTTCGTATTGCGCTCCTCCTTCGATAGACTGTCAAAGTATGAAAATAGATCAAACTTGACCAGATCCCTCAAAACTTGGTCAAGGGTCAGCAGGCCCCCAACACTCACATGTGACTCATCCCGAGTCACTCTGATGTAGGAATTTCTTCTTTGAACGCTTCGATCTTGGATCGAACTACTTCGACTTGATATTGTGCTACAAGCTCTTGCTCAACAAACTCTTGAACGACTACATCATTTACAGGTCCTTCCAGGTGTTGTTCTGTTGTGGTGCTAACCTACTCTAGTTCTTCTCCCTATCTCTCTACCTTTAAGAACAATTGGTAAGCCTTGTCTTGTACAGGTCAGATTCTCTGAGTTACTTCCATAACTCTGCTTTGGATAGCGTGGATCTACTGCTGGGCAATTCGTTGCTCTTGAGATCTCTTCATTGTTTCCACAATTGTCAAGGATTTCAGCTGTGCCTATAATGTTTTTGCGTGGTGCTTCACTTCCTAGAGCTGCAACTCTAGGTTCTCGGTCATTTTTTCATATGTATGGGCACTGCGATCAGCGAATTGCTTGCATTCTAAGGTAAGGGCCTTTAGCCTTTCAACTGTTCTCCTGACAGTTTCTTCTCTTTGGTCCTTTACCTCCTATGGGGTCTCAGGCACAGTGCATATTTCTAGGTATGTGATGCATTTTTACAGCTGCTAGATCACTTCTTCAAGTTGTGATTCTTTCTTTGTGACTTGATCCTCTGCCTTTAATTATATGACAGACACAGAGCGCAGTGCTCTGTTGACCGCTTCCTTCACTTCAAGTTTCTTGGTGAGCAATTGTTCCTTGCCTTGCTGCAGTTGTGCCTTTTCTTCATCGAACTTCACTTGGAGAGAACTCTTTTCCTGTTCGGTAGCTCGACATTGTTCTAAAAGTACTCCCTGTACTTGTACCAAAGCCTGGGTGGCTTGTGTTGTTTCCTCTTGTGCTCGTCGAAGGAGAGCTTCGACTGTATCAGTGAGCTGGTGGAGTTGGGTTGGATCATCTACCAGTTATGGTGTTCCCAATGGTAGAGGCACAGTGGAGACTACACGGCTGGACTGTGATGTATGTTGCACCCCTTGGAGTTCAACCTCATTTCTTTTGTACATCTCCTCCTACTTAGCTTCTTGCTTCTCTGTTATCTCCATCGAAGCATTGTTCATGGCTGCTATGATGAAATTGAAATCATCAGAGGTGAGGATGGTCTACATCTTAGTTATAGGGGCTTTTGATCTCTTCCAGGAGGAATGTTTCAGGGGGGGAACCTTCATTTTCTTCGAGGGGTCATCCTCGTCTCTGGGCAGTGTTACTTCGCCTTTCCTTTTTTCAGCTTATGTGCCATCTATCTCTTCACCATCACCTCCTTCCTCTGGTGACATGGAAGTCGTCTTCACCAAGGCACTGGTTAAATATTGTACTTTGTTAGTCTTCTTTGTTTTGTTAGGTCCTAGTGTATCCTCCATAGCTTATGGGTTGTCGATGTCGGATATCTTCGTAGGGTCGCCTAGAATAAGGAAGTCAGTGGACCATTCCTTATTAATATCCTCTAATTCCTCCTCTATCAGCTTATATTAGGATTGAAGATGTTTCTTGTGCTCGTCAACTCGCGCTATGATATAAATGAAATGTCAATCGACATTGAAATTCATCAAAGGCCTGAATCAGTGTATAGTGTTCGGCGTCATTCGAGGATCGAACTATATGGATATCTTTAGTTGATTGTAGTATGTATGGAACATGGCATTTGACTGCCATTGTTTATTCATGTCACTTGAGTACCACAATGTACTAAAAATTTTGTCCAATGGTTCGAAAGGCTTGATGTACGGGAAGGTCGCACCTTCTGGCATATCCCAGGCAATGAAAGCGATCAGGATCAAGAGCCAGCTGAAATGGAATTCATATCATTGATCTTGTGCTTTTCTGCAGTCAAGTTCCAATGGGTATGAGGCCTTCATTAACTCGGTTTTGTCTGTTATGGCATGGTCCCCACGGTCGGATGGCGAGCTGGCTGGCCATAAATGGATTTCTATCCATTTAGAGCATTGATCTAATGGTTATAATATCCCCAACGGCTATATTTCTTCGCCATGACGAAGTGCCATGTGTCATTGTTCTGATATCCTGGCGAAGCTCCAATTTTGCAATTTTTCCTTCTGCGAGGTTCCCTTTGGAGCCTTCTGCAACTTATCGATATTGGCTCTCTTCTTACTTAACTTTCTAGCCTTATTTCTAGTGAGCTTCGTCTCAATATTCCTTTTTCCATTCTGATTTTTGTCTTCTTTTGACCTAGTCACTTCATGTTGTTGAGATTCTTCCCTAGGGTTCCCAGATAATACTTTTTCTTTGTCTGGGATAGGTTCTTCAATATTTTGTGGATCCTCTAGTGTTCTTACAACTTCGACATCCAGGTCTCTAGTGTTAAATAGCTTCGATCCGTTCTATTGTTCTTCAATCAAGTGTGTGATCCTTCTAGTCATGAAATATTTTAATTCTTGTTTCTTTTGCTCCAAAACTTCTTCTTCCTCCTTTCGTCTGCATCAATCTCTATCAATCCAAGGTTTTCCTAATAACATGGTAAATGGGACGTTGTCCTTGATAAATTTAACAATATCAAAATCTTCTTTTGTCAAAGTTCCATTGGAAGTCATAGGTATCTAAGCGAGCCTTCCACATAGGTTTATTAGCTTTCCTCTGAATAACCCTATTCCTTATAAAAAAGGAATCATAGCAGGCTTTCCTAAAAGTTCCCAAGTTCTTTCTGCCATAATATTCACTTGTGTTTCCTCATACATAACATAGTCAATGTTGAAGTCTCCTATTCTTGCTTCAATGCATTATTTTTCTTTGAAGATCTTCAATAATATGAAATGTCGGTGGTCATTCAGGGTTTCGTTTATTTGTAGAAATACTTTCTCTAATTCTTTATGGGGTTCTCTTATTTTTGGATCTACCTTAGGGTTTTCTTTATCCAGATTCATTCCTTCCAGCTTAGCAATCATTCTAGGGAAATCCAACACTTCATGGTCCATATCTTTACAACAAAGACAACTAGGTCTTTTCCCAGGGAATTCCTTAACAAGATGTCCCAGTCTTCTGCAACTGTAACAGAGGGTTAATCC
>ML853151.1:10006-22862 GCA_009831015.1 Picea engelmannii | reverse complement strand
ATGAACTTTGGTTTGGAAGACCTGCTTCAATCAAACATTTTAAAGTTTTCGGGAGCACATGTTATATCAAGAACAATGATGAAAATATTGGCAAATATGATGACAGGGCTGATGAAGGTATTTTCTTAGGTTATGCTACAAACTGTAAAGGGTACATATGCTACAATAAAAGACAGCATAAACTAGTTGATTGTATAGATGTAAAAGTAGATGAAGAAATTCCAATAAGGAATATAAGCAGTGATGAACCAAGAACAGAAGATACAGTTGAAGATGAAGATGAACAGGTCCAAGGATTAGAAAGAGAAGAGGGTCGATCAGATGAAGATGTGAACATTCAAACTGATACAAGTCAACAGAAAGAAACAAAATCTCCTCTCAGAATTATCAGAAAGAATCATCCTGAAAACCAGATAATTGGGGATATAAATGAAGGAATTCAGACTAGAAGGAAATTGATTAAGGACACGGAACAATCTCATGTTTCCTTTTTATCTATGAATGAACCTACAAATTTTGAGGAAGCTATCTAGGAAGAAGATTGGATTAGAGCGATGAATGAAGAGCTGGATCAGATTGAGAAGAACAATACTTGGGAGCTTGTCGCTAGCCCTGAAAATAAGAATGTAATAGGTTCCAAATGGGTATTCAAAAATAAAATGAATGAAAAAGGACAAGTTGTTAGAAATAAAGCCAGATTGGTCTATAAGGGATATGCACAAGTGGAAGGTAAGGACTTTGATGAAACTTTTGCACCAGTGGAAAGATTAGAAGCTATCAGAATGTTTCTTGCTCATTCTTGTCATAAGAATTTCAAAGTTTATCAAATGGATGTTAAGTCAACATTTCTTAATGGAGATCTAGAGGAAGAGGTATATATGGAGCAACCTAAATGATTTTCATTGCCAGACAATCCTAATTATGTTTGTAAGATGAAGAATACATTATATGGACTGAAACAAGCACCACGAGCATGGTATTATAGACTGGACAAATTTCTACAAGAAAGGTACTGTTGACAGTAACCTTTACATTAAATCTGAAGGTGATAATTTACTAGTTTTTTTGGTTTATGTAGATGATATTGTCTTTGGTTGTACTAATGAATCATTTGTTCAGTGGTTTTCTAACTCTATGCAAAAAGAATTTGAAATGTCCATGATAGGAGAACTGTCATATTTTCTTGGCTTACAAGTAAAACAAAGATCTGCAGGGATTTTTATCTCTCAAGAAAAATATTTGAAAGGGATATTGAAGAAATTTCAGATGGAAGATTCCTCTACAGTCAGCACACCTATGGTGGTTGGTTGCAAGCTGAGCAAAGATGATATTTCACCTGATGTTGATCAAAGGACATATCGTTCAATGATAGGCAGTCTTCTGTACATCACAACATCCCATCCTGATATAATGCAAGCTGTTGGAATGGTAGGTCGTTTTCAGTCTGCTCCTAAACAAAGTCACTTGGTAGCTGTCAAAAGAATATTCAAATCTCTGAAGGGAACAATGACATATGGACTATGGTATCCTAGAAATTAGAATTCCAGTTAACTTCCTATTCAGATGCAGACTGGGCTAACTGTGTTGATGAGAGAAAGAGCACCACTGGAGGAGCATTTTTTTTGGGTGACTCATTAGTTGCATGGGTTAGTAAAAATAAAGGATCCATTTCATTATCCACTACAAAGGCAGAATACATTGCTGCTGCTACTTGCTGCACACAGATCTTATGGATGATACAAACTCTTGCAGATTTGAAGGTAACTTACATTGATCCTATCCCAATTCATTGTGATAACACCAGTGCCATTAGTGTCTCCAAGAATCCTGTACTTCACTCCAAGACTAAGCATATTCCAATCAAGTATCATTTTCTCTGAGAACAAGTTACAAACATAATTGTTCAACTGAATTATATACCGTCTACAGAATAGATTGCGGATATTTTTACCAAACCATTAGCAACGACCCCTTTTGGATATCTTCATCAAAAGTTGGGGGTTATGATTTCTTGTGCCTAATCTGTTCACCTGGTCAGGGGGAGTATTTATTGAATATCTGGTGAATTTTCTAAGTGCTTATAGATGACAGGGGGAGTCTATTTTGCAACAAGATCAGTGGAAGAATGTTTCTTCTTTGACATTGATGTCAAAGGGGGAGAAAGGAGTCGAGTTTTAAATGTTTCAGGAACAGATTCGAGTCTGAATGTCCGAATGAAGAGGAGTTCGAGAGCAGATTCGAGTCCGTATATAGAGCAGAGTCCGAAAAAATATGGGTGCTTGTGTTGACATCAATGCCAAAGGGGGAGATTGTTGGCACATGTTGAACAGACAACGAATGGTTGTCATTGATGGCAATCTTGTATTAGACAGGAATCTCGTTGTAACAAGATCACGATTGAATAGTAATCGTTGGAACCAAAATGAATCTGGACCGTAGTTTCAGGGATCGGGATTTCAATATGCAAAGAACACAATGTAACGAAAAATCTGATTTCACGATATGCAAAATCACGACTAAATCTAGACTGTTAGATCCAGAAATGATCAGGACCATTGATATGACCTCTCATCGAAGTTTCAGGGATCACAATTTGGAAGTAACAAGAACTTGGAACTTTAGAAATGCTGAAATCGCGATATGCGATATTGTGCTTCAATCATAGCTGTCAAGACAAGCTCAGATTTGAATCATTGATCTTATACCATATCAGAGTTTCACGACTCGAGATATGGTAAGAATTGCAACATGAATTGCGAAATTGTGATATGCGAAGTCATGATGGATTTGCAGCCGTCGGATCAAGGAATGATCTGAACCGTTGATCTGATTTCCTTATGGAATTTCGCAGATCAGGATTTGGAAGTGACAAGAACTTTGAACAATAGAAATGTCAAAATCACGATATGCGATATGGCGATTTAATCACAGTCATTGAATAAAGAAGTCATCTGGACCGTCGATCTGACTTCTTCGTGGAGTTTTGCGAATCGGGACTTTGAAAGGCAAAGAACATAATGTCGATATCGCGATATGCGAAATTGCGATGTAACAACAACTGTCAGATCAAGAAGTGATCTGGACCATTGATTCGACTTCTTTACTGAATGTCAAGAATCAAGATTTGTAAGTGACAAAAATCTGATCGCCAAGAGTGCCGAAATCATGAGGTGAAAAATCCCGATTGGATCTGAATCGTTGGATCAAGTATTGATCGGAGGGTTACTGTTCTCTCTCACAGCTAACTACTGAGTTTGGAATCTGCTAAATAAAACAGATTCTTGATTACGAATCAGTTATGAATTTTAGTTGCTAAGACATGTGTCCTCGGTTTGCCTAAGGGAAGTCGAAGTGGAACTGTCAAGGTAGTGTGTATAAAAGAAAATGAGAAAGATCGAATGAGGCAGGTGGTTCTGAAGTGAATATGAGATGAAATGCTCAACAAAAAGAATCAGAGCAGAGGAATAGCATGAAATGGAGAAAATGTGTTGAGCGAGATGAAACGCAGAGCAGAAGCAGAGAAGAATGTCAAACAGAACAGAAGCAGAGAAAAATGAGCAGAAAAAGTTGATGTAGAGCAGACCTTCTAAACAAACAGAAGAAGAGAAGAATTGCAGAACAGTTTGTTGAAGATCAGATACAGAGAAAGACTGGTAAGAATTGATTTATCTGCATAAGTTGTTTGTATGTTCATTATTTAATATGCTAGGGAGGTTGGGAGGTGCTCGGGAGGATTGTTGTCCTCAGAAGTTCAAGTGGGGGGCTGAAAACAGGAAGTTGTAGCTTCCATCTGGTTGTAGCCAGAGAAACAAGGGTGGTAGGGTGGTGCTAGGGAGAATGGGCGTTCTCTGTTATTAAGGTTGAAGCCTGTGTAACTGGAAGTTGGTGCTTCCATCCAATTGGTGCTGGAACATTCAGGAAGTTGGTGCTTCCATACAGTTGGTGCTGGAACATTTAGGAAGAAGTTGGTGCTTCCATCTAGTTGGTGGTGGAATACTCAGGGAGTTGGTGCTTCCTTCTAGTGGGTGCTAGAGAAACCAGAGAGTTGGAGCTCTCAAACAAGTTGCATCTTGTAAAACAGAGGTAGCGACCTCATATTGAGTTGGTTCTCAATTCTAAATGATGTACAAAACTACAAAAGACTGCCTATCATTTCAAAGAAGAAGAGGTTTTCTCCCTTTATGGGTTTCCTCGTGAAAAACTGTCTCTGTGTGTACTTTATGTGTGACTGATGGTTTTTACTTTTACTGTACATATGTTGTATGTCATTGATGATCACTTGAAGGAAGATTAATAATATTTAAAAGGTATAAAATTGTTTAAGCTCATAAACAACTGATTCACCCCCCCCTCTCAGTTGTTTTAATATTTCCAACAACCATAAATACAACCATGCAGTCCTCAATGGAGGAATTCAAACAAGAAATGACCACCCAACTTGAATCTATATTTGCATCACTTTGCACCAAACTGAAGATCCCTACAGATGACCCTTTCTCTGATGCACCTCCAAAGAATGAAGGTGAAAATTCCTCCCATTCCCATACCTTTCATCACCAACACTTTCAATGTGACCTACGCCTTCCATGGGTGGATGTGACCAAATTTGATGGCTCAGACCCCACTGGTTGGGTAACCCAAATGGAACATTATTTCTCTTTATACAGCATTACAAATGACTTGGCCAAACTCTGGTATGGTGTTCTCCATCTAGATCAAGAATGTTGGCAATGGAGAAAAACTTCCCGTCAAGGGTATATTGCTTGGACCCAATTTGTGACTGAGCTTTATGAATGCTTTGACACTGACACCAACCATTTGGTCCATTTGACAAAGTTGATACAATCAGGAATAGTAGAAGACTTCATAGCTACCTTTGAGCACCTAAATTTTTGAACAGAGGGCATGACTGATGCTTTCTTTTGAGAGTGTTTTATCAGTGGCCTCAAGGAGGAGATTCGGGCCCATGTCCTCATGTCTCGACCCTCAAGTTGGGTGGAGGCTACTAAAAGAGATAAAGAAGCACAACAGGTTGTATCCTCTCAAAACTGAAAACACTCCCTTATCCCTCGCCCTAAACCAATAAATCCCACTACTCCCCCAGCCCCGTTAAAGATCCAAAAATTGATCAGGGATGAAATGGCTGAACGCCAACTCAAAGGCCTTTGTTATAATTGTGATGACAAATATTTCCCGGGACACAAGTGTAAGGAAAAAAAGATTTTTATGTCCATATATAAGGATATTTAAGAAGAGGATGTTGAAACTTCCCTTGTGTCTGAGTCACCTAAAATCATTGACATAACCCCTCCCTCAGACCCTCCCGAAGTGGAACCGGTCATTTCCCTCAATTCTCTCACTGGCTTCTCTACTCCCCAAACCCTCAAGTTAATCAGTTGCATCAAGCATCAGAAGGTCATCATTCTCATTGATAATGGAAGCACCCATAATTTTATTCATCGCCGCATTGCCCAAGAAACTCATTGCTACATCCATGCTGTCAACAATTTTCAAATCATGATTGCCAATGGTGGTTCAATGAAATGTGCAGGGCATTGTGAAAATGTCCATCTCCAAATCGGTGACTACCACCTAAAATACCATATGTTTTCTATCGACATGGGCGGTTGTGACATTGTGTTGGGTGCAGACTGGATAAGGACTTTGGGTCCCATTCTCATGGATTTTAAGGAATTAACCATGCAATTCGACCAAGAAGGCCACCAATATAAATTCCAAGGCATCATTGTTGGTTCACCTGAGGTCATTAGTTCCCATCGCATGGAAAATCTACTCAAAAAAGGTCATTCTGGTGTCATTGCCCAACTCCATGCCATACAAGCAACAAAGACAYCCCCGGTGTCGCAAGACCTCCAAGCCCTCCTTTCTAAACATCAAATGGTATTTTCCACTCCCCAAGGACTCCCTCCTTCCCATGGTRTTCATTATCATTCCATTCCCCTTGTACCCARAAGACTTCCTCTCAATATATGTYTGTATCACCACCCCTTTTCACAAAAAATTGAAATTGAGAAAATGGTTCAAGAACTCTTTAATGCAGGTGTTATCCACCCTAGTACGAGCCCTTAATMTTCTCCTATAGTCATGGTCCTGAAGAAAGAAGGTTCTTGGAGAATGTTTCCTGACTTCTGTGACCTCAACAAACTGACCATTAAAGACAAATTTCCCATTCCTGTCATTGATGACCTCCTGGATGAATTGAGTGGCAACCAATTCTTTACTAAACTTGATCTTCGTTCGGGCTATCACTAGATACGTATGAAAGAGGTAGACATTCCCAAGATGGACCTTCAAACTCATGAGGGCGACTATGAGTTTTTGGTCATGCCCTTTGGCTTGTGTAATTCCCCCTCCACCTTCCAAAGCCTAATGAATCATGTCTTCCATCCCTTTCTCTATCATTTTGTCTTAGTTTTATTTGATGATATCCTCATCTATAGCAAAACCTGGACAGACCATCTTACTCATGTGGATCGAGTTCTCCATCTACTCTCTCAACACCAACTTTTCCTAAAACAGTCTAAATGTGGTTTTTGTGCCTTAGAAGTAGAATACTTGGGTCATCTAGTTGGCAAGGATGGTGTCAGGGTGGATCCAAAAAAGATTGAAGCTATGCAATACTGACTGCACCCAAAGACTCTGAAAATATTGCGTGGATTTTTGGGCTTAACAGGGTATTATCGCAAGTTTGTTAATAATTATGGAAAGATTGAAGCACCTCTCATTTCTCTCCTCAAAAAGAACTCTTTCACTTGGACTCCAACCACTGCTTAAGATTTTCAAACCTTGAAGATGGCCATGTGCACCACTCTGGTTCTGGCCCTTCCTGATTTCACAAAGACCTTTGTGTTGGAATGTGATGTCTCAGGGAAAGGAATCGATGTTGTCCTTATGCAAGAGGGTCAACCTTTGGCCTTCACTAGGAAGCAACTATAGGAAAGGAATTTGGGAAAACCCATCTATGAAAAGGAAATGTTGGCTATTCTGCATGTCGTTGATATGTGGCACCCTTATCTCTTGGGGAAACGTTTCCAAATTAAGACAGACCATCAAAGCCTCAAGTACTTTCTGGAACAACACATTTCCTCCCCGAAGCAACAAAAATGGGTGACTAATCTCTTTGGATATGATTATGAGATCATTTACAAGAAAGGAAAAGACAATGTGGTGGCGGATGCGCTGTCCTGAAAATATGAAGAAGAAGGATCCCTCTTTTCTCTTTTCTTCATTGTATCAGATTGGCTCCAAGTTGTTCACCAGGAATGGCTACAAGATCCCAAAAGTTCACATCTGATCCAACAATTGTAGACCAATTCTCTAGCTCCCCCAGGGTACTCTTGGCTCTAGGATGAGCTTCGATACAAAGGCCATTTGTATTTAAGTAAAGAATCAAAGTTTAAATCCATGGTACTTTATGAGCTTCATGCTACACCCACAGTGGGGCACTCTGGGTTCACAAAAACCTATGACAGGGTCAAACGTTCTTTTTTCTGGGATGGTATGAAATAGGACATCCGTAATTTTGTCACTGAATGTGATGTGTGTCAAACAAGGGAGAAACAGTCAAATATCTGGGCACACTACAACCACTTCCGATTCCATCTGTTATTTGGAAGGATATCTCTACGGACTTTATTACCGGCTTACCCAAATTGGGAAATAAATCAGTCATAATGGTGGTTGTGGATCACCTTTCCAAGTATGCTCATTTCTGCGCTCTTCAACACCCATTTACTGCATCCACGATGGCTCAAATTTTCATGGACCAAGTCTTCAAGCTTCATGGCATGCCACACTCTATTGTTTCTGATCGTGACCCAACTTTCAAAAGCAATTTTTGGCAATAATTGTTCAAGCTACAGGGCACCCAATTGCATCTCAACACAGTTTATCATCCCCAGAATGATGGTCAAATGAAAATTGTCAACAAATGTTTGCAAACATATATGAGGTGTTTTTCCTCTGAAATGAAAAATCAGTGGGCTCAATGGTTACCCCTAGTTGAATGGTGGTACAACACTTCCAACCATACAGCTACACGCATGACTCCTTTTGAAGCAGTATATGGACAAAATCCACCTTCAGTTCTCTCAAACTTACCGGGTACCTCGAAGGTCCAGGAGGTTGAACAAACTCTTATAGTTTGAGAGGATATTCTTCATACCCTCAAAGAGAACTTGGTCATGGCACAAAATCACATGAAGAAAAAAGAAGATCAAGGTCACTATGAACGTCAATTTGCAGAAGGGGATTAGGTGTTTCTATGACTGCAACCATACAAGAAAACTTCCCTTAAGGCCGAGCATTGTCAAAATCTAGTGCCCAAATTTTATGGTCCTTATACAGTTCTCAAGCATGTGGGACAAGTCACCTATCAGTTATCTCTACCTAGTCATTCGAAGCTACATCCTGTTTTTCATGTTTCAATCTTAAAGAAGTGATTGGAACTACGTGCCAAATTCAAACCAGCCTTCCCGAGTTAGCTGAAGAAGGATCCATTTGGCTATAGCCAGAAGAAGTTTTGGACCAGTGTGAGCATCGCTTGCGTCAAATAACCATCAAGGAAGTGCTAGTCCAGTGGAAAGATACAACTCCAACAGATGCCACTTGGGAACCAGCTACCATTCTGCAGCAGTTTCCACATCTCAAGCCTTAAGGACAAGTTTGTTTTTAAGGGAGCAGACATGTTAGGGTCCTGACTCGTACATAGGTAGAGAAATATGTTTTGATGTAATAAAGGTCAATATTAATAAGGCCTTTCAATAAAATAGAATAAGGCAGATGTAAGAAGACCTAATGGAAGCTTCTTCTTCTAGAAGGATCTTCCTCTAGATGCTTCTCTTGATAGACATATTTAGTATAAATAAGGGTCGAGGGTATGAAAACCCTAGGTTGGATATTATTGTAACAGAGCGCTGCTTGACTGGAGGTTTCCCCCTCGAAGAGGCCCATGAACATTGCTTTCTGTATCAAAGTGTTATTTATGTTGTTGTTCTTATATCATTTATGTGTTATTGTGGATATTATGTTGGTTATATTACTGTTATTATGCCATTTCTAGCATTTTATTTCTGTTCTTCATACTTTTTATATCTGGTATATTACAGTATACTCACTCGGTGCCATTCTTGTTGATAGGAACTGGACTATGTATGTGAAGTGATCATCAATATTGGTAATGGATAGCATTTGTGCATCCGGTAGTGTGTCCTCCAAACTGGTGGGTTCTTCGCCAGGTTCCAATTTTGACAAGTGGTCAGGGCCTTTATTCATCATTCCTGGCTTAATTATGATCTCAAAATCATATTCTTGAAACATCATAAGCCATCTTCATATTCTACCACCCAACACTGGCTTGTGGACTAGGTACTTTAGTGTAGAGTGATCTATGAACATTTTAAAGTGTCCTCCCAACAAGCAGTGATGGAATTTCTGCAGTGCATACACCATGGCTAATCCTTCTCTCTTTGTAGTGGTGTAATTAAATTCAGTTGTAGATAGTGTCCTTCTAGAAAAAGCTAATGGATGGTTGAGATACCCTTCTCCAGGTTGTGCCAATACTACTCCTAAGGAAATAGAAGATCATCGACATGCACATGAAACTCCCTGCTCCAATCTGGAAAGACCAGAATGGGCACAATCACCACCTTTTGTTTCAATGTGTCGAAGTTCTGCTGGCATTCGTCTATCCAACCAAATTGACAGTCTTTCTTCAACAACTTCTCCATCGGTGTTGTGATCTGAGCATAACCTTTAATGAATTTCCTGTAATAGACAGTATGTCCTAGCGCAGTGCACAGTTGTTTGACTGAAGTACGAGGTGGAAAATCAACTATGATGGCGATTTTAGAGGGATCTACCAGTAATCCTTTCTTGCATACAATATGACCTAATAGCACTCCAAATGGTGAGAAGAAGATGCACTTCTTCATATTTAAATAAATTTGACAGTGCCTTCATTTATCCAACATTATCCTTAGACATTCAATATGGTTTTTCAACAAACTAAACACAATCCAGTCATCAAAATATGATTCTAAAAATTTATGCAAAAACTCTTTGAACGTTTCGACCACCACCCTGGAAAATATGGCTAGGGAATTCTTCAGTCCAAATGGAATCACTATATATTGGTAGGATCCCCATTTTGTGGAAAACGTGGTCTTGTGGAAATCCTCCTTGGCAATCTAGATCTGATGGTATCCTGAAAATCCATCTGTAAAAGAATATACCTCCTGGCCTCCCACATTGTCTAATACTTCATTGGTGAATAGTGTAGGGAAAGGGTCACACAAACATGCATCATTCAACTTCCTAAGATCTACGCAGATCCTGATCTCACCTGTCTTATTTTCTTGTACCACCATAGGGTTGATACACTCTGACTCTTCGACAGGTTCAATAATCCCTGCTTCCAGCATTTTGTCGAGCTCAGTCTTCACTTTTTCCTTATATTTTGGGTTCAATCTATAGTGTCTTTTCTTGAATTGATTCACACCTGGTTTCAAAGAGATCCTCATCTCTCCCATATGACCTTTTATACCTTTCATATTAGTGAACATGGTCGGAAACAAGTCCTGATATTCATGAAACAACACTGTAATCTTGTCAATAGTAGCAACATCCCAGTAATATCCGACATTGGAAATATTTGGTGTCTCCTCTGTCCAAATATTGACTTTTTTAATCTTGATTGGATGACCAATAAATTTTATCTCAACTCCTGGTCCTTCCACATCTCTTTGGACTTCTGTTTCAATGATGTTTACCTTCCTAGGATCATCATCGTTGACATTGATGTTGTAGCAACTCTGAAATTTTTGGAGAGGCACAGTCCATTCATCCTCTTCTTGCTCCATAGGGAGGCTAGATGCCTCTTCTAATACCTTCTATATCACAATATTTAATGCTTGGTCTACTGAAGGATATTCACTTTCAAATAAAAAGGTGCAAGATACCAGATATATAAAATATGCAGAAAAAAAATAAAATGCTAGAAATGGCAGAATAACAGTAAAATATCCAGCATAATCTCCACAATAACACATAAATGATCTAAGAACAGTAATAGAAATATCACTTTGATTCAAAAATCAATTTTCACAGGCCTTTTCGAGGGGACAACCTCCAATCGAGCAGTTCTCTGTTACAATAATCTCCAAGCTAGGGTTTTCATACCCTCAACCCTTATTTATACTAAATATGTCTATTAAGAGAAGCATCTAGAGGAAGATCCTTCTAGAAGCGAAAGATTCTATTAGGTCTTCTTACATCCGCCTTATTCTATTTTATTGAAATGCCTTATTAATATTGACCTTTATTACATCCGAATACATTGATCTACCTATGTGTGGGTTAGGACCTTAACATGTTCGCCCCCTTAAAAACAACCTTGTCCTCAAGGCTTGAGATGTGGAAACTGCTGCAGAATGGTAGCTGGTTCCCAAGTGGCATCTGCTGGAGTCATATATGTCTGCTGTACTAGCACTTCCTTGATGGTTCTCTAACGCAGACGACGCTTGTTGGAAAATGTTTACCAAGTAGCGTATGCTTGTCATTGATGGAAAGTACAACAGTGAAGATGTTAGGATAAGAAGGATAAAAATCCCTTGGGGAGTCAGACGTGAAAGCTCAGGAGGAAAAACGTTGAAGAAAACGCGCACAGCAAAGGCAAAGCTCAAGATACGGGAGTCCGCAGAGGAGAAGGAAGACAGAGATCCACAGCCGTTGGATCTCATTCAGAAAACCCGTCCGCCGTCAGATCGGACAGGAGCTGTACGAGGTTTACCATCGATAAAAGCCAAGGTGAAATCCCGACATAATCAGGACCATCTATTTGGAAGGATGCGTGGCAGCAATCGCGCGCCACCGGGAGAAGCTCGATAGGAGGACAGGTCTCAGCCGTCAGATCCGAGCGTAGGGACCTGACCACCGTTAGATCAATGAGAACCTGCAAGGTCCTTAAAGGGAGTGAAGGTTTGGCTACGGTCATGAGGATAATGGACATATGGACCAGGAGCGTAGTCATCGGAGTTTCGAGGATCGTGAGTTGGATATGTCAAAGTTACTTAACAACGAAAACCCCAAAATCACAATATGATCTCAACCGTTAAATCAAGAATTAGATCTGGTCCATTGATTTCCTTCATCGGAGAATCGGGGATCGCGATTTCAATATGCAAATAACACTTGACAACAAAAACCCTGAAATCGTTATATGCGATTTCACAAGTTAATCACAGTCGTTGGATAATAAGTGATCTAGACCATCGATCCAACACACGTCAACAGACCACGTCACCCAGGGACACGTGGCACAACCAGAGAATGACAGATGTCAGGCAGATCTAACACTTCAGGCTCATGCAATTCATGAATCAGAGTGACACGTGGCAGGATCTAACACGTGTCAAACCACGTGTGACGTCAGCAGAGGCATCGGTGATCGGGACTTTGATATGTCAAGAACACACTGCAACAGAAACTCCGAAATCGCGATATGCGATTTTGCGATGTAATATGAGCCATTGAGCTGGAAGTGATCTGGACCGTTGAATCTCTGCATGGAGTATCAGGGATCGGGAATTGGCACTTTGCAATGTCAAAATCTCTTGACAACGAGAAACCCGAAATTGCGATGTGCGATTTTGCGATTCAATCATAACCGTTGAATCCAAAATACATCTGGACCGTTGATTCTCCTCATCGGAGTTTCGGGGATCGGGACTTTGGAATGACAAAGTCACTTGACATCAGAAACCCCAATTTCGCGATATGCGATATCGCGACTCAATCGTAGCCGTTGAGCCAAGGTTATACCTGGACCGTTGATCTT
>ML853149.1:29923-50061 GCA_009831015.1 Picea engelmannii | reverse complement strand
GTCAGTTGTCCCTTTAATGTAGGGGAGAATAACCCTTATTTTGCTCTACATTTCTTTGTCATGGGTCTTCATCTCTGGGTTTTTCGCTCTTCCAAAGGCTTGCTTGATGTCTTTTATTTTGTATACATTTCCTTGAAGGGATTTAGAAAGATGTTTAAATTCTTAATTGATATGTTCTACATCAACGATTCTAATTTCTCTTGTGGAAAGAGTGTTCAAGATACCATTCTTCTGAGATGGATGATGATGAGAGTCAACATGTAAATATTTGTTAGTGTGGTTTTTCTTTCGATATATTTTTCGAGCAAGAGAATCATCTGCCTTCTTAGTGATAAGGATGTAAACGAATTGATGCAGAGCCCCACCCTCACCTTGGGTCCACTGACCTCCCGGTCTAAGGATCTTCACAAAGTTGAGTCGAATTGGCTCTCCGGGCCCCTACTAGAACCCAAAACTACTTTACATAGGCCCCTTTTCTCGCCCTAGGTGCAGCTCGTATCGAACCCGTGGACCCTTTCCTTAGCACTCTTTGAAATTTTAAACTGGTGGGCGCTAGCTCCTTCTGCTAGGCCCCCTCCTCATGCGACCTTGGGCTGTGACCCAAGGCTAAACCTCCTAAAGTGCTTCAAACTTCTGCCGTTTTGGCAACAACTTACTCCTTTTTACCCAAACCTCGAATCAACAGACTAACCTGGATGGGATCTACGACCCACACTTGTTCAACAAATAATGGTTGTGATTGTTCTCCCTTCGTGCTTGTTCTCCCGGGGTATCAAACCTCCGCAATAAATCTCCACTCTCTGCGCGTCCCCTTGCTCATCAATGACTCTTGTCAACTTCATCCTTCTGGACTTGCAACCTTCGGGAGTTCACTCTCCTAGTTCTCCAGAAGCATCTTATCACCGAAGTGATGGATCAGATGCCATGCGTTCCAACGATCAATGGTTGGAAAGTGGTTTATTCAATCTGGCGACACATGTCCACCTTATATCAATGGTTATGATCTCCTTTGCTTGTTCAACCTTTAGGATTTTTGGTTACTCCTCCTTACCTTTTCTCCGAAGGACCCTTCCTCTGAACCTCGGGGTTCTCTACCATGCGTCCTCTCTGCAACTGATGGTTATGATCAGTTAGCTCTTCGCGACTTTGGAAAAAAAACGGTGTTTTCTCCACGCAATTTCTGCAAAGATCTTCTTTCTGAACTCTCTCTAATCTTCCACCACCTGTCACCGTGGACGATGGACGATCCTGACTGGCTTCAAGACTTCAGGACTTCCGCTACCCCACTCTCCTGTGCTCCTTAAAAGGGTTTAATTCTCATGCACTTACCTCTGGATCCAACGATTGTTGGTCCTTCGTGCCCAGATCCGATGTCTTGGATCTGTCTCCTCCTCAACGCTCCTCCTCTTCCTGGAATATGATCTAACGGTCGAAATATTCTCCGACAGCAGATCTGACGAATGTGGTTGCTCCTCTCTACTGAGCTTAGAATTTCTCCCGAATTGGAAGAATTATAATAGTTCAAGGCCGAGGCCTTGGATCCTCCTGCAAGCTCGACTACTTTGAGTCTCGACTTGCTTTTCCTCCTTGAGCTTGAACTTGAAATAAGTTCACCTGCACACACTCTTTGTGTTGTCTAGACAAATTTGAACCTGTAGGGTCCTTTTGCCTTCGCTCACTCTGCAGAGTCATGGTGCACACTTACACTATCTCTCCCGAGATTATAAATCGCTCGATCCTCCAAAAGGTATCGACCTTTTTCTCCCTTCAAAGGGATTTCTGCACCCTCCTGACACTTAACACTCATCCTCTTGAGCCTTTTGAACCTGAAGTAAGTTCTCCCACGCACGCCTTGCACTATTCCTTCTAAGATTTGCTTAGCACTTCAATGAAGTGTGAGCGCATGCTTGCACTTCTCCCATAGTTCTAGGACTTAGACTGTCTCTGCCTCCTGCACTCCTTGCATAGGCCTTTCTGTGCAAACTTGCACTCGACTCTCCTATGAGTCTTATCTTCTGGTGTGCCCTCTTGACAACCTTTTCACATAACTCAAAATAGAGTCCCTGCGCACTCCTTGCATCTGCTTGAAACCTGCCAGACCTCCTCAACACTTGCCTAAGTACTTACCTGGCGCATGCTTCGCATAGGTATTTTCTTGAGTCCTGAACTCTTCAGGCTCATTGATTCATTCCTTGCATCCGTTCAACACACACTTTGCAGAGCTTCTCCCTACAATCTATGAATTTGATTATCTCCTGATGCACACTTGCACCTGTTCAATGCCCTCCTGACAAAGCTCTACAAAATCTTTATCAATTCTGTTTTTTGTGCCTTCTCTGCACAATTGTCCTCCAAGGTGTTCAGTAACCTTGATTTTCCTCCATGAGTCTATAAACTATTCTGGTGTGCCCTCCTGGCACGTTCTCCTCTGAATCCGAAAGAGTTCAAATGCACACTCCTTGCACTGGCTCACTTAGTTTCCAATACTCTGTCATGCACTCCTTGCATTTAGCCTAAAGAACCCAAAAATAATCCAACAAACTCACAGACAAAGAATTTTGTCTATCCCTGCAGATGGAAACCTATCATACACATCTACAACATAAATTCATAAACACACACAAATAACATTCATCAATGTAATGACCCCATCATTATGACTACAAGCGAAGCAGAAAGTGCAATTTTTTTTGTTGTTGTGTTTTTGGCAAGAAGGCAACGACGACACACAGTTGAACCACACAACTTGATGACGAACACAAGCATGCAAATCAGGCAACAAACAACTACGACTCCATGCACTAGCACAAGAGAAACTAGGCTAAACATGTGTAAAACAACAAATAGAAACAAGTACCTGCCCGACAACAACATGACCATGCCTACAAGCTAAAGGACAACATCCACCATCCCGACACAATGACCTCGACGACTAGTAACTAGAACCTCGACTTCGCGCAACCAAGCGCATGAAGGCGTTACATCCCAAGAACCAACAAAAACTACATCTAACAACACCCACAACAGGTAGCACAGACTCCGACCAAGTTATCATTTGCCTCTATCTATTAGGGCGCGCAAAGATCCCCTCCTTAGGAATCATGCAGTCACCCGGTGATAGGTGCGACAACAACTGTGGCACAACAACCTAACTAGACCAAGGAATCAAGATAAATCCAACGCGCTAGGAGCTAAAATCACTATCAAGAAGACTACACCCACACCCCTAAGCAAAAGGTCGGCAAGACGCAATATGACGTCATTCCAAAGAAAAAGTGCAAGCTAATACTTGACTTCGCCAACAACCAAACCATTAAGAAAGATGTCTAAGTGCGAAGGAGTGAATTGTTACCAAGCTACTAAGGTCATAAATGTTATCATAAGGCAAATTAAAGTGAGCTCTTAACAAAATCAAATAAGCCGACTAACAATTACCTACTGACTGTTAAATAAGTGAACTACTGCTCTACGTTGCTTATATAATAATCGATTTTGCTGTCTAATTTAACAATTCTAATTTAATCAATAAATACCATCTAAATTGACCATTTAACAATATACAACAATAATACCAACATCAATATTTAACGTTATTAATCAAAACACTATTAACAATATTAATCTATAACACTATTAACAATGTGTATACAACACTATAATTATAACACCACCAACAATATTAAATTACAACACACTGTCTAACAATATTAACAATATTTATGCATACCAAGCTGTCTATTAAACTGGCCGTCTTTTAAAGTCTAACACTAACGATAGATAATAAAGATTTTAACACTAAGGATGTAAAAGATGATGTTGTTGTCTAGTTATATGGCCATTCCTTAGACAATTATATATCGCTCAATGCGGATAAAGATGTAGATCACGATATATGTTCAATGTATGTTGTAGGTCGCTATATATAGAAGGCTTTGAATAACAACTCAAAAATATCTATATAACATGTCCAAGGATTCGCTTTCTATTCAAACATAGGTAACAGTGTCTTCCATTCAATGTATGCTGACTAAATAAACCAATCGTTTTCTATTAATATCCAAAATTTTTGACTACAATCACCCACGCGCAGCCTAATAAATACAATAATGCTAAAATAATATGATATAGTTGAATATTAAAACAAGATAGCGTTGTGAAAAGCAAAGACATCGCTATCATTTAATTCTTGGAAAAGTTGCCAGCAAATGTCATGGACACACTGTTATTTAATTAAAGTGATTGTGTCTACAGAAATCGCAGGGAAGGCTGTGAAGGTGCTAGGCGGATGTAAAATGGAAAGAAAACTCATTCAAGCATTGTAAAACTCGATTCGATTTAGTCAATCAACGGATTCAAAGTAAAAATCATCCATTTCATCAGTAAGACTCAGTCCCAAGGCGTAAGTAAAATGCATTGAAGGTAAACGCAGTGTAAATGTTGTTGTCAATAAAACAAAATGCGATATTTCTGTAATAATATGTGCCAAGGTGGCATAAACAAATGCCAGGGAGATTGTTGTTAAAGCAACGAAAATCAAAGGGTGGAAGTTGGGTAATCGCCCAGGAATGTGCGTATAAAGCATCACGATTTGGCTAAGGAACAATTGTGTAAAGGATCACGGATTTGGGCTGCGTGAAACGTCACGGTTTGACTGTGTAAAGATGCAATCAAAATGTAAAGATATGCTAAGGGTTCACTGTCGATTCATTTTTAAACCGAGAATGCAAAATCGCTTCCATAGGTTATAAAAATCGTTGAAAGTCATTAAAAGTGAAAACGCCTGCAATTAAATACTTAATGTAAACGCAGAGAAAAGAATATAAAACGTAGTCCAGTGTGGTCAAAGGCAGAGTAAAATTCGTCATCAAAGTAATAAATCACATAGTTGATTGGCATACTAGATGTATATAAAAAAAAAAACACAGTAAATTCGCCAAGAAATGTATCAAACACGGACTTAAATTGCAAGTAAATGTATTGAAAACGCGAGATACTTCGCCAGGAAACGCACCAAAACGCAGAGATCAAAATGTAGAGGATCATAAGCAGCTCGCTGAGGGAAATAATAAACAATCACAGAGGTAATCAATTGCAACAAGGCGCAAGACAATCACTCAAAGAGGAACAATCAACATGGGTAGACAACTGGGTAACTCTATCCTTCGCTCACCATCCACACACAGAAAATAAGGGCATTAGGATATATAGGTCTATTAACACTGAAATGACAATCATCGATCCAGCTCCTGGCCGATTGCTCAGGCATGGACTGATGATCTAGGGATGAGGACGAAGGATAAAACACAAACTCTTCACAATAAATCAATAAAACCAACAAGACAGTCATAGCCACGAGGGATTAGGTTGCCAATGAGATCAATTCAATGTAGCAAGTGTAAAGCTATGACGAATTTAAGTTCTCAATTAAAAATGCTAAGTAAAACATTTTCGTTACACAATTGAAAGTACAGAAATGAAAGTGCAAGATCAATATTAATCTACCATTCAAAATAAAAGCATGTGTACCGTAGCCCAAGGTGACAGCTCTGAGTCGTTGTCCCACTCCTGCTTGTTGACCGTTGTGACTTCATCGGTACCTCCCAACCAATGCTAGGGGTACTCTTCTTCCCCCTTATCCCCCTGAACCGCAAAGGAGGCACACACACTAAACCCAAGAACAACTAGCTCCCAGCTCACCTCGCAAGGCCGAGCTACCACTCGTCATCGAGTTGGGTATCCCAACTCCCACAAGATAAGCTAGTCAAGTCAAAAATTCTGTAGCATAACGTTACACATAAAAGAAGCGATCCATACTCCTCCTCCTCCCTCCTTTATATAGAGTTTCTAAGTGATTTCTTTCCCAAATTCCCATTTAATTTATTTTTCAATAATTAAATTCAGAAAACCTCCCCCGTGCACATGTCACCCATCCCCTTAGTTGCACTAGAAATTAATTTCATTAATTATTTAATTACTCCTATTTCTCTCACCCACATAAAATCATTCCTAGAATCGCTCCTAGGTGTCCCCATATTCCCTTACACATTTTAATGACTTACGCCCTTACTAAATTCCTAGTTGAGTTCAGTTTAGAAAGTTCTTAAAGGCAAGATTCCTTCCTAAGTTAGTCATTCTGCTTTTTCCTTATGTTTCCCTTTTTCTTTAAGTTTCCCCCTTTTCCCTTAGTTTCCTAATTCTTTTAAGTTTCCCTATTTTCCCTTTTTATCTAAAACTCAAATTAGGAAGTGTAGAAAATTACCTTTTTCCCCTTCTTCTTTTTAATTAATAAATTTTAATTAGCATAAGTAACAAACTATCATTTCCCCTTTTTGAAAATTTAATCCCCCAAAGTAATTTGATTTTAATAAATTAATTGAGTTTCTTACCCCCTTCTCATCACATGTTTAATGATTATTATTATTATTATTATTATTTACCACAAGTATCACTCAGACCTAGATTTTATTTTCCTAGGATGGGCGACATTTTTATTAGGGAGATTGTTTTTAAATCTTTCCTATCACATCATCGTTCTAAGGCCATCTGGGTTTATTCACTTATTAGTTAACAAAGCAACATGCCCTTCAAGACACAATAGGTGCTCCAAGGGTGCAACTCGCCTCATTCTGTTTCTCTTGCGCGATGTGCCCTTCAGGACGCACTACATGTTCCAAGGGTGCCACTCGCCTCTTTCCGTTTTTCTTATGCGACGTGACCTTCAGGACGCACTACGTGCTCCAAGGGTGCCACTCGCCTCTTGATTGACTTGGTAGACATCAAAAACCCCTGGAGTCAATACTCTGCCAGGTGATCTTGTGGGAGACTAAGGGCCTCTAAGGAATAAGGCCCATGGCTTATTACGCTCCCCTTAGAATCATCATGAGCGACTGTTGCAGTTTTCCCTCACGACATCATGGGTATTCTCAAACTAGGTAATCGTTAACCTATAGTTCGAGCCACAACATAAGTGCTAGTAGGCTGTGGTAGGGCTGGTGTCCACACCTCTCCCTCAACGTCTCTAGTGGTCGTGCATGACCCCTCTACTCCACATGTGAGTCTGGTTGACAAGCTATCATCAACCTACATCATCAATGAATCATGTCAGAAATAAAATCAATCATCATAACATCTAATCATATGTGCATATGTCATATCAACAATAATAAAAACCCAATAGTACACTCCCTGACTCGATCCAGAGTCCAAGGGGTTTTATCGATGCCTCTGCATCCTTGAGCTCCACAGTCCTGCACACTTAGGAGAACCTAGTCAATAGCACCTGTCTATGTCAAAACAACAAAATAACATGTCATCATATCCACAATGCCTCATAATCATAATCAGACGCCCAATAGTATAATAATTAGGATCACTCGCAAGCAAGTGTCCTTAAAGAATAAGTTCGCTTAGTGCACGCGAGAGAGGGATGTTACATACAACCCCTCTTGGTCTAAACTTCGTCTAGAATTTTCACAGTATATAAGTGTCGAAATAAAGTGTATCACAGTATCATAAGTCTATCTATCAAACAAAAATGGAAACTACTGGCGCATATCATATGTGTCCTCCCAGGTTGTTGAGTGTAGACTATATTTGTCCCATTGGACCTTGAACTGATCTACTATTCGATGTCATAGCTGTCGAATGCGATGATCCAGGATGCGGATCGACTTAGCCATGAGCACCCCCTCGTCCGATACCTGCAAGGAACTCATGTCAATAACATGTGTAGGATCACTAATATAATGTCTCAAAACAGATAAGTGAAAAACATCGTGCATACGCCTCAAAGAATCAGGCAAGGCTAGTCGATAGGCCATAGGCCCCTTTCTCTCCACAATATCGAAAGGTCCCACGAACCTAGGAGATATTTTAGCTCCCTTTCCAAACTTGATCGAACTCTTATTTGGTTTTACCCGCAAGAAGACTCGATCGCCAACTTCATAACTACGGTTGACACAACGCCCATTAACATAACTCTTCTGTCGATCTTGTGCTTCTTTGATCCTTTGTCTTATTGTTTTCATTTGATCTTCCATTTCTTGGATTGCTTCTAGTCCCACCAGGACCCTATCCTCAAGCCGATTTCAACTCAAATGCATCTGACATGGTCGCCCATAAAGAAACTCAAAAGGTGCCATCTTAATGGTGCTTTGGTAACTGTTGTTACAATCGAATTATACCAGTGGAAAGAATTCTTCCCAATGCTTTTGTTGGTCCATCACGTACATATGCAACATGTCCTCCAAGACTTGGTTTGTTCATTCAATTTGCCCGTCTGTTTCTGGGTGATATGCAGTACTATAGTTAAGTCGGGTTCCCAAGGCCTCTTGGAAACTAATCCAAAATCATCGAGTAAACACTGATCCTCGATCAGATATAATCGTCTTAAGCACATCATGCAGCCTCACAATCTCACTGATGAAAACTCTAGCTATGTCAGGTGCTTGATACATCATACGCACGGGAATAAAATGAGCACTCTTCGTCAGAGTGTAGACTACCACAAAAATCGAGTCGTGTCTCCTTACCGTCAGTGGCAATGTAACAATGAAATCCATTGAAATGACCTCCCATTTCAATTTTTGAATAGCGTGTGGATGTATTAATCATGTTGGATGTCTATGTTCAACCTTTACCTGCTGACATTCTAGACATTTGGCCACATAGTTGACTATGTCTACCTTCATTCCTTTCCAGAAGAATAAGGGTTTAAGGTCCGCCCTCATCTTCGTGACTCCCAGGTGAGCCATGTACACTGCTCTGTGAGCCTTGTTTAGGATCAAACTCATCAACTCATTGTTCAATGGTATGTAAATCCAATTCTTAAACCTCAATAATCTATCTTTGTCAAACGTAAATCCTTTGAATCTTGGTACCATCATTGTGTTTTGCCCGATAAAATCCTTGACCTCTTTGTACCAGTCATCGTCGTGTTGTAAAGTTAGAATCTTTTCACGTAGATTCGTATGAAGAGGCAACACCAAAAAGATGCATGGTCTCCAAATCAATGCATCTGCCACTCGGTTCATTGTTCCTTTTATGTAATTAATCTCGAAATCATATTCGCTAATCAAGTCCGACCAATGTCATTGTCGTGCATTCATGTCACTTTGTGTAAAGATGTGTTGAAGTCCACAATGGTCCATTTTTAGTTCAAACTTTCGTCCAACAAGGTAGTGTCTCCAAAATTTCAAGGCATATACAATGGCTAACAACTCCAAATCATGCGTCGCATAGTTCTCCTCATGCCTTATCAGTTTCCTAGAGATGTAAGCGATCACTCGATCGTCTTGAATCAAGACTCCGCCTAAGCCTTCCTTGGATGCATCAGTGCATACCAAGAAGTTTGCATCCATGTTAGAGACCTTTAGTATCAGTGTCATTGTCAACAACTCCTTGAGTCTCCGGAATGCTTCCACGCATTTCTCGGTCCAAACAAACTTCTTGTTCTTCTTCTGCAATTTTGTGATCGGATTTGCTATGTCCGAAAATCCTTCGACGAACTGTCGATAGTATCCTGCTAAACCCATGAAGCTACGCACTTCCGAGACATTCGTCGACACAGGCCATTCCATAATAGCCTCGACCTTTTCTGGATCCACAATGATACCCTCGCTGGAGATGACATGCCCTAAGTAGTGAATCTTTGATTGATAAAACGATGATTTGGACAATTTCCCATACAATTTATGCTCTCATAGACGTTGTAGTACCAAGCGCAAGTGCTCATCATGCTCCTCCATCGTCTGAGTGTGAATCGAAATATGGTCAATGAATACTTGGACAAACTTTTCCAAGTAATCATGTAACACCCCGTTCATTAAACTCATAAATAACCCTGGGGTGTTTGTCAGTCCAAATGGTAAAACTGTAAACTCGTAATGTCCAAACCTCATCTTAAAGGCGGTCTTACGGATGTCATCCTCCTTGATCAGTAACTAGTGATACCGTGATCTCAAGTCAATCTTGGATAACATCATCACACCCTTCATCTGATCAAACAGATCATCAATCCTTGGCAACAGATACTAATTCTTGATCGTTGCCTTGTTCAATTGACGTTACTCAATGCAGAGTCTCCACAACCCATCCTTCTTTTGTATGAAAATAACAGGCGCACCCCAAGGTGACACACTTGGACGTATAATTCCCAGGTCCAACAACTCCTTTAGTTGCATTCTTAACTACTGTAACTCTGGGGTTGACATACGATAAGGAGTCCTCGCTATTGGTTCAATCCCCGATTTTAGGTCTATGGTAAATTCCAAATCCCTCTTTGGCGACATCCCAAGTAACTCCTCTAGGAAGATGTCCACAAACTCTCTCACCACAGGAAGGTGATCTAGACCTTCTGCTACTCCCTTCTCGTTCAATGCAAGGATCGCATAAAACTTACATCCCTTGTGCATGCTCTTCCGTAGCTGCAAGGAAGATATGAATCTCAGGGAAACTCCTTGTTTCCGTCCTACAATGATGCACCTCTATCCCTCATCATCGGCCAAGCTCAACCATTTCATCTTACAGTTGAGTATCGCCTGATGCATTTCCAACCAGTCCATATCGATCACGATGCCATAAGATCCTAAGATCGTCATGTAGAGGTTGGCCCCAGTGACAAACTCTCCCAGGTTAAGGGTACAATCCATAACCTTTCCTCCAACCTTTTGTTTGGCTCCCGAAGCCATCTCTACAAAGATGAACTCATCATGTTTGACTACCTTTACCTTAATCCTTTTTAGCGCTGCACCATAAATGAAACTCTCAGTAGCACCAGGATCTATCAAAATACTAAGGGTCTGGTCAACGACGGTACCTGATGTCTCGAGCACAGTTGAATGGTGCACTTCCTGGCAATTATTCACCACTGCATGAATCCGATGGGCCTTGCCCAAATCTCCCACGACAGTGGATCGAATTGATCCAAATTCTCTAGTCCTCTCCACTAGGCAGTCGCGCTGGTAGTGTGTCTCCCCACAAGTCCAACACCCCTTCTTTGGTCCAGTACTCCTGGTACCTGAAGTAGAAGCCGACGGCCCACCGACCTGGAATCCTGGTATGTTCTGTTGAACAGGCCTAAACTGTTGCTGTTTCCGTCGACGCTGTTGTTGATGTTGTGGTCCTCGATAAGGAGATTGCTACTGAGGCATTGGTCGTCGAGGTGTAGTGAAAGTGGATCCTCTCTGGAAGCCACGATACCCTGACGTCTGTCTAGCTGGTTTCTGATGTTGCTACGCACTAGATGACACCTGCCTTGCTGGTCTCACTGGAGTCCTGCTCTAACCCCCACTGATAAGCTCCTCCTCTGTTATGAGGGCCTTCTGGATGAAATCATGCAAGGTCCGAGGCATAAGAATCCTAACCTTTGCACGTATGCTGACAATAAGGTCGAACAAGAACCTGTTGACCTTAAGTTTCTTAGTATTAAGGTGCGGAGCATACCGAAGCAACTCCATAAAACGGGCCTCGTACTCGGGCACCGTACGACCTCCCTATCGTAAGGAATTGAACTTGTTGAGCTGACGCTCAATGAATTCCTCTGATAGGTAACTCTCTCGAAACTGTTCCTTAAACAGTTCCCATGACACGTCTTCAACGACCATGTTCAGTTGCAACAGGACTGTCTTCCACCATAGAAGAGCGCTCCCCTTCAGTTGAAAGACCACCATGCGGACCTTCATGTTGGAGGTATTATCGTGAAGTGCAAAGCACATCGCCATATTCTCCAACCATGCCTCGGTGGCTGCACCGTCCGGGGCACCAAAGAACTCAAGAAATTTGACCTTCTCGAGTTCGCGGTGAATGCTACCAGTACCGATTGGAGCGTGCAGTGGACCCTCAGGGGGTGCCGATGCCCTGGCCTCATCTTTGTCCAAACAACTGATCAGTGCCTCAGACATCCACTAAAAATACCTCATCATCCCAACCACATCACCCACCGCTATTTTCTCTTTCCCGACAACTTGTTCGTCCCCCTGGGGGTTAGACTCCTCAGGCGTGGATGCTACTGGAGGTGTCACACCTCCTTCCCTAGCACCCTATCGTCTACCTCCGCGACATCCTCTAACCATGATTACCTGCATGAATAAAAGTCAACTTAATTAGCAACATTATAACCAAACATCATATCAACGAAATCTTTATATGGCCATCCCTTAGACAGTTATATATTACTCAATGTTGATAAAGCTGTAGATCACGATATATGTTCAATGTATGTTGTAGGTCACTATATATAGAAGGCTTTGAATAACAACTCAGAAATATATATTCAACCTGTCCAAGGATTCACTTTCTATTCAAACGGAGGTAACATTGTCTTCAATTCAATGTATGCTGACTAAATAAACCAATCGTTGTTTATTAATATCCAAAATTTTTGACTACAATCACCCATGTGTAGCCTAATAAATACATGAATGATAAAATAATATGATATAGTTGAATATTAAAACAAGATAGCGTTGTGAAAAGCAAAGAAATCGTTGTCATTTAATTCCTGGAAAAGTTGTCAACAAATGTCATGGACACACTGTTATTTAATTAAAGTGATTGTGTCTACAAAAATCACAGGGATGGTTGTGAAGGCGCTAGGTGGATGTAAAACAGAAAGAAAACTCATTCAAGCATTGTAAAACTCGAGTCGATTCAGTCAATCAATGGATTCAAAGTAAAACTTAGCCATTTCATCAGTAAGTCTCGGTCCCAAGGCATAAGTAAAACACACTAAAGGTAAAGGCAGTGTAAATGTTGTTGTCAATAAAAAAAAATGTGAGATTTCTCTAATAACATGTACCAAGGCGGAATAAATAAATGCCAGGGAGATCGTTGTTAAATCCACGAAAATCAAAGGGTGGAAGATGGGTAATCGCTCAGGAATGTGCGTGTAAAGCATCACGATTTGGCTAAGGAACAATTGTGTAAAGGATCATGGATTTGGGCTGCGTGAAATGTCACGGTTTGACTGTGTAAAGATGTAATCAAAATGTAAAGATATGCTAAGGGTTCGTTGTCCATTCATTTTTAAACCGAGAATGCAAAATCGTTGCCACAGGTTATAAAAATCGCTGAAAGTCATTAAAAGTGAAAGTACCTGCAATTAAAGACTTAATGTAAATGCAGAGAAAAGAATATAAATTGCAGTCCAGTGAGGCCAAAGGAAGAGTAAAATTCGTCGTCAAAGTAATAAATCAGAGAGTTAATTGGCAGACCAGATGTATATAAAAAATAACCACACAATAAATTCGCCAGGAAATGTATCAAACATAGACTTAAATTTCCAGGAAATGTATTGAAAACGCAGAGATACTTCGCCAGCAAAGGCACCAAAACGCAGAGATCAAAATGTAGAGGATCATAAGAGGTTCGTTGAGGGAAAGGATAAACAATCATAGAGGTAATCAATTGCAACAAGGTGCAAGACAATCACTCAACCAAGAACAATCAACAGAGGTAGACAACTAGGAAACACTATCATTCACTTATCATACATGCACAGAAAAGCGGGGCATTAGGATCTATAGGTCTATTAACACCGAAGTGACGACCGTTGATCCGACTCCTGGCCGACTGCTCAGGCATGGACTGATGATCTAGGGATGAGGATGAAGGATAAAGCACAATCTCTTAACAATAAATCAATAAAACCAACACGACAGTCATACCCATCATGGATCGGGTTGCTAAGGAGATCAATTCAACATAGCAAGCATAAAGCTATGATGACTTTAAGTTCTCAATTAAAAATGCTAAGTAAAACACTTTCTTTAGACAATTAAAAGTACAGAAATGAAAGCGCAAGATCAATATTAATCTACCATTCAAAATAAAAGCATGTGTACCATAGCCCAAGGTGACAACTCCGAGTTATTTTCCCACACGCTCCCGCTTGCTGATCGTTGTGACTTCACCAGTACCTCCCAACCAACGATAGGGGTAATCTTCTTCCCACTTAGCCCCCTGAGCCGCAAAGGGGCCACACACACTAAACCCAAGAACAACTAGCTCCCAGCTCGCCTCGCAAGGCCGAGCTACCACTCGTCACCGAGTTGGGTATCCCAACTCCCACAAGATAAGTCAATCAAGTCAAAAATTTTGCAGCATAACGTTACACATAAAAGAAGAGATTCATACTCCTCCTCCCTCCTTTATATATAGTTTCTAAGTGATTTCTTTCCCAAATTCCCATTTAATTTATTTTTCAATAATTTAATTTAGAAAAACCTCCCCTGTACACATGTCACCCATCCCCTTAGTTGCACCAAAAATTAATTTCATTAATTATTTAATTACTCCTATTTCCCTCACCCACCTAAAAGCATTCCTAGAATCACTCCTAGGTGTCCTCATATTCCCTTACACATTTTAATGACTTACGCCCTTACTAAATTCCTAGTTGAGTTCAGTTTAGAAAGTTCTTACAGGCAAGATTCCTTCCTAAGTTAGTCATTCTGCTTTTTCCTTATGTTTCTCTTTTTCTTTAAGTTTCCCCATTTTTTCCCTTAGTTTCCTAATTCTTTTAAGTTTCCCTCTTTTCCCTTTTTATCTAAAACTCAAATTAGCAAGTGTACAAAATTACCTTTTTCCCCTTCTTCTTTTTAATTAATAAATTTCAATTAGCATAAGTAACAAACTATCATTTCCCCTTTTTAAAAATTTATTCCCCCAAAGTAATTTGATTTTAATAAATTAGTTGAATTTCCTACCCCCTTCTCGTCACATGTTTAATGATTATTATTATTTTTACCACAAGTATCACTTAGACCAAGATTTTATTTTCCTAGGTTGGGCGACATTTTTATTAGGGAGATTGTTTTTAAATCTTTCTTAACACATCATCGTTCTAAGGCCATCTGGGTTTATTCACTTATTAGTTAACAACGTGATGTGCCCTTCAGGACACACTAGGTGGTCCAAGGGTGCCACTCGCCTCATTATGTTTTTCTTGCGTGATGTGTCGTTCAAGACACACTATGTGCTCCAAAGGTGTCACTTGCCTCTTTCCGTTTTTCTTGCGCGACGTGCCCTTGAGGATGCACTACATGCTCCAAGGGTGCCACTCGCCTCTCGACTGACTTGGTAGACATCAAAAAACCCTGGAGTCAATACTCCGCTAGGTGATCTTTTGGGAGACTAAGGGCCTCTAAGGAATAAGGCCCCTGTCTTATTGCGTGCCCCTTAGAATCATCGTGAGTGACTGTCGCAGTCTTCCCTCACAACATCGTGGATATTCTCGAATTAGGTAATCGTTAACCTACAGTTCGAGCCATGGAGGGAGTGCTAGTAGGCTGTGGCAGGGCTGTTGTCCACGCCTCTCCCTCAACGTCTCTAGTTATCGTGCGTGACCCCTCTATTGCACATGTAAGTCTGGTTGGCAAGCTATCGTCAGCATGCATCATCAATGAATCATGTCAGAAATAAAATCAATCATCATAACATCTAATCAGATGTGCATATGTCATATCAAAAATAATAAAAACCCAATAGTCCACTCTCTGACTTGATGTGGAGTCCAATGGGTTTCATCGATGCCTTTGCATCCTCGAGGTCCACAGTCCTGCACACTGAGGATAACCCAGTCAATAACACCTGTCTATTTCAAAATAACAAAATAACATGCCATCATATCCATAATGCCTCATAATCATAATCAGATGTTGAATAGTATAATAATCTAGATCACTTACAAGCAAGTGTCCTCAAAGATTAATTTCGATCAGTGTGCGCGAGAGCGGGATGTTACAATCAAATACATAAACACACAGAAAACTCATAGGCAGGAAAAACTACTCTTTGTATTAATATGAATGTATGTCTACAATGGGTGTAGGCTCGGACTGCAACTGAGTCTCAACTATTCTCTCCTCTCTTGATCTCTCTACTCACTCATCCTCTCTTCATGCTAAAAAACCCTTGAATTTTGATACAATGATATTTCTACAAAAGAAGGGCTCCTCGAGCTCTCCTTCCTACTCACCTAACTCTCATTAATTACATTGAATTTTATTTAATGGCCATCTAGTTCGAATTGGATCTAGAGCCATCTTCCTTTCATCCATTTAAGGTGACCCAACACATTACAGTAACTTCAATCTGCTCAAAGTCATGACTCGGGTTTCCCTGAGCCTCCAAACATTTAATACATTTAATTTACATTTAAAATTTTAAATTTAAGCTGAATTTTGAAAGGACTGACACGTCCTTCTTTGCGATCCACTCCCTCCTAGTGCATTGATGCATTGGGTTCTTGGTACATTGTTGAGTTGGATCCATGCTCCTGCATCAGACTCCACTGTTGAAATCCCCCTGGATCCCAAACTTCTCTTTGGAGTGGTCCTCCTGCTCCTCTTCTTTGTTGTTGTTGCCGCTTCCATGTTGTTACTGTAGGTCCTCCTCTGTTCAGCCTCCTCCTGCTGACATCTTCCTGGACCAATTTCAACATCAACTCCCTAATCTCCTTTATCTATCTATCCAGTTGATCCATTGGTTGGCTTCTCCTTTACAGACTACTTTGATGCATCTCCTCATGTTGATCAAAGGGCATATCAACTTGATCTCCCATGATGTCTCCTTCTCCTATGGCATTAGCTTGCCACTCCACTGCAGGCTCAATTTCTACAGCCCCCTTACTGAGTTGTTTCTCATCTATCTCCTCTAACAGATAATCTTTTTCCAATCCTCCTACTAGTACAAATCCAGCTTCCTCCAACTACTCCTCAAGTTGGATTTATTCTCCTTTTGCTTCCAACTTAACCTATTCGATGTGTTGACTCTGCATTTTTACCCTTCTCACCAGGGCCTCCAATTCTTCACACATATCAACAAGATCTGTGTTGTCTTCTCTCTCCTCTGTTGCATCTGCAATACATAAACTATTAGCTTCACAAAAATTTGGCCCCATGACCTCTTCCTCGGATGCTTCACACATCTCTGATCCTCCTCCTATGTGAGCGTTCCTACCTGGTCCGAACTCACCTATGAGTTCCTCAGACTTTCAGATAGTCTCACTTCATTTGTGCCCACCTGGAAACTTGAAACTTTTGTCCTGCCCTCCTGGCAGTTCATGAGATCCTCCAAAAGGTCTCGGCCTTCTGCTCCCTTCAAAGGGATTTTTGTGCCCTCTTGGCACTTAACACTTGTCCTCTTGAGCCTTTCGAACTTGAAGAAATTTCTCCTATGCACGCCTTGCGCTATTCCTTCTGATCTTTGTTCAACACTTCAATGAATTGTGAGTGCAGGATTGCGCTTCTCCCACAGTTCTAGGACTCATAATGTCTCTGCCTTCTACACTCTTTGCATAGGAATTTTTGTGCAAACTTGCACTTGACTCTCCTTTGAGTCTTATCTTCTGTTGTGCCCTCTTGGAAACCTTTTCACAGAAATCAAAATAGAGTCCACACGCACTCCTTGCGCCTACCTAAAACCTACCAGACCTCCTCAACACTTTCCTAAGTACTTACCTGGCGCACGCTTTGCACAAGTCTTTTCTTGAGTCCTGAACTCTTCAGGTTCACTAATGCATTCCTTACATCCACTCAACACACACTTTGTAGAGCTCCTCCCTACAGTCTATGAAGTTGACTGTCTCCTGGTGCACACTTGCACCTGTTTAATGCCCCCCTGGCATAGCTCTACAGAATCTTCAACAATTCTATTTTTTGTGCCTTCTCTGCACAATTCTCCTCCAAGGTTTTCAATAAACTTGATATTCCTCCCTGACTTTGTAAACTATTCTTGTGTGCCCTCCTGACACATTCTCCTATGAATTCGAAAGAGTTCAGATGCACTCCAATACTCTGTCATGCACTCCTTGCATTTAGCCTAAAGAAACCATAAATAACCCAACAAACTCATAGACAAAGAATTTTGTCTATCCCTACAGATGGAAACCTATCATACACATATACAACACAAATTCGTAAACACACACAGATAACATTCATCAAATACATAAATGCACAGAAAACTCATAGGGAGGAAAAACTGCTCTTTGTATTAATATGAATGTCTGTTTACAATGGGTGTAGGCTCGGAATGCAACTGAGTCTCAGCTCTTCTCTCCTCTCTTGAGCTCTCTACTCACTCATCCACTCTTCATGCTAAAAAACCCTTGAATTTTGATAGAATGAGATTTTTACAAAAGAGGTGTTCCTCGATCTCTCCCTCCAACTCACCTAGCTCTCATTAATTACATTGAATTTTATTTAATGGCTATCTATTCCGAATTGGATCTAGAGCCATATTTTTGTCAACCATGCCACCCAACACATTACAATAACTTCATCCTACTCAAAGTCATGACTTGGGTTTCGTTGAGCCTCCAAACATTTAATACATTTAATTTACATTTAAAATTTTAAATTCAAGATGAATTTTGAAAGGACTGACGCGTCCTTCTTTGGGATCCACTCCCTACTAGTGCACTGATGTGTTGGCTTCTTGGCGCATTCCTGAGGTGGAGCAATTCTCTGCATCATGAATGGAAGCTAGTTATTCTCCTAGATTTCCATAGTGAACCTAATGTGATCAGACTAGCTGTTTAAATGGGTAAGGAATTTGTCCAAATTATATTTACCATGAGGCCATATGATGTAGTGTCATCAACAAATATTTTCCATTGTCTTGGTTTCAAGGGAAAGGAATTGATGGCTTTCTTCTCGAAATACTCCATATACAAATTGGTAACCACATGAGAGAGTGGAGATCCCTTGCAACACATATGTTTGCTTGTATATGTCAACTTGAAAGATAAAATAAGTAGATTTCAAACACATCTTCACCAGGCTAGCTATTTCATCATTAGTGATATCCTTGATAACCCTAATAACATCTTCCACATGAACCTTTTTATAAAGGGAGACCAAATCGATGCTGACCAGTATATCATTTTCATTCATGTGAAGATATTTTATACCATTGACAAAATGAGAAGAATCCTTGATGTCACCTTTGTAGCAGCAACATTATTGATGACGTCAACCCTTCCTTTAACCCTTGTTTGAGTGAAAACGTTGTGGCTTTGCCATCTTTTGATAGGCTTTGAGTTGCTGATTATTTTCATAAGCTTATTTGACAAAACGTTCATCTCATTGTCTTCAAAATTTGACCTAATACTAGGGCTGACGTCACCCTAAATCTGCAATAGTGACGCAGCAACAATATTTATATATGAGCAGATTTGTGATATTTATTGCATTGTGATAATACAAGGATTTAATTTTATACATTGAATGCCAATATCTCTTGTGTATTTATTGAAGAAGTGACATAAAATATAAGTCTTTATTTGCAATCATTGACTTTGTCAATAATTACATGTATTATTGCTCATATGTATTAAAGATAGTCATTAATATTTGAAGTACTAACCACTGCGGCATCCTTTTAGTTTTATTTTCCTTGTCTCACAAACAGGTGCCATTGAGTGGAAGATCTTCTCCTTGACTATCCTTTTGGGCAGTAATTTGTGAAGGGAAAGCTTGTCTTAACCATAGAGCCTTTAAACCCTTGATCCTTTTCCTTCAGGACCCCTGATTACTAGGGACGTCTCCCTTGGGATTAGCCACCCTAAATAGAAAGAGCTCCCCATCGAGGTGACAGTGGGTGGGGAAGCTCCTGTTACGCCAGTTTGAGCCTTGACTTCAAGCTATCTAAACCTTTCCTACAAACTGTGCGATAACATTTTGGCGTCGTTGCCTGGGAACACTGAGTCTATATTCCTCAACGACAAACCTTTGGTAAGCCTTTCTTTAGAATCCTTTCTTGTAAGCTTACCTGGCGACTCCACTACCTTTCCCCCCTATTCTTTGGTAGTTTCAGGAAAACTATCTGGCGACTCCACTGATTTTTTCTTAGCGTGCCACTTTACCTTCTGTGATATTTTCAAGTTATGGGATCATGGCATACTAGGAACAAATGTATCCAAGTATTGATTTTAGAAGTTTTCAAGGATACCCAAATTACTTTGATGATAGATGGTTAGACAACTCTCCAACCTTTTTGGGTCTCCCAGCTCCTCACATAGTAAATTTTTTGGAATATTTGAGTGAGATAGAGTTGGGAGGAGAGGATGCTCTTATAAAGTTGTTTTTGCTCACCCTGCCACCCTACTTACAAAAAAGTTTTAAGAGTTGTTGCAA
>ML853149.1:0-12794 GCA_009831015.1 Picea engelmannii | reverse complement strand
TATTTCGAGATAAAAATTAACTCAATAACATTACAAACTACAAACTGGGTAAGTTAAATTTCTATTTTATATTATTTATATTTAATACTTTGTCAGACTGGCAGTACCCTCACTGCACAGATTGGTCTTGGCATTAAATATGTGGGTTCTGGAATTGAAATCGCAGTACAGCGGGCAGCGTGGGGAGGCAGTACACGCAGCCACGCTGTCCTTGTATTGTTAGTTTTAACCTAAGAAGTATAGTTTGTTGCCATGACAAAACTAACGAGATTATTTTTTATTTTATATATTAAAAAAAATATTTTTGATTCAGCATTAAGTTTAAGTTTATTGCAGAAATTTTAAAGTCAAACTAAATTAATATCAATTAAATTGAAATGAATGATACAAATTGTTCGGAAGCAATATAATAAGGTAAATCTATTTATGGTTAATATGGCCTGATCTATCTTCTTACATTTATGGTTGGCAAACCATATGTAGGCAAAAGAAACACTACGGATGTAAGGTGATGAGAACACATTATATTAATATAATATAATTGAGCAATTTTTTCAGCGGGAAAAAGGTACATATTAATAATGGTTAATTTGAGTAAAGTGAATTACTAAAAGTTATGAACTCTTTTAAAATATACCTGAATATAGTATCATAGATCGAGACTGCTAGGGTTTGGAGCAACTGCAAGCTAGGGTTTGGCAATCGTGGCCATAGCAGAGGACAACATGAGAACCAAAGGAGGGGGTAAGGTTACCCCCTCATACAAACAAGTAGTGGTGAACAGAGGGAAAGGGCCAAGAGGCGTAGCTTTCAAGGCACCAATGAAAGACACCTCGAGATCAGACCCATAAAAAGGTCAGGAAAAGAACCAGGGCAAAAACAAGTGCATGGGAGAAGACGCCAGAGAAACTCAGAGTGAAGCGCAAGACACAGTGAAGCCCAATGGAACAGAAGGGCGCAACCCGTGCAAACCCAAAACAACAATGATACCGAAGGTGATATTGGAGGATCCGCAAACACAACTCTACAGGGACCAGATGAAGGTGCATGCGCTAATCTATAAGTTCATGGGTCTATGGCCCACAGAAAGAATGTTGCGCAATTAGATTAAATATCACTGGAAGCCAAATGGAGAAGTGGAGCTCCACCTGATTTCGAAAGGCTTCTTCACAACAGTCTTCATGAACCTGGAGGATAGGGATAGAGTCTTTGAGGGAGGTCCATAGTTCCATGCCTCAACAAGACTGTATATGCAGCCATGGAAGGAAAATTTCTCCCCAGAAAAAGAGACTTTCAAAAAGGTGTCGGTCTGACTGAGATTTTATTCCTTACCCTTAGACTACTGGTTGCCCTCTACATTCGAAGCAAGAGGAAACAAACTGGGGAAATATGTGAAGACCTCATAAGCCACCCTAAAAGGGAGATATACATCTTACGCAAGAATCTGCATAGAGATGGATGTGTCTGCAACACTCCTAGAAGCCATAAGTCTAGAATTCAGGGATGAGGAATGGATCCAAAACATAGATTATGAACAAATCCCCTTTAGATGCAGAAGATGCCATGAACATGGCCACCTGACAAAGAATGCCCTCTTAATAAAAAACAGGAAGCGGAAAACCCCAAACCACAGCAGGATGAGGATGGGTTTATAAAACTGAACCCCGGGAGCAGAGAAAACAAAAAGCAGAGTAAAACCCCAGCAGGAAATGACCCAAAGACCCATAATAAAATGAAAGGAAGGGACACAACCAATAAAGGGGTAGAAGACGAAAAGGATGGTTTGAGAAACCGGAGACGACAAAACCCCCATGAAAGAAGCAGAGGGAGATGCAGAAATGACCCCGAGCGAAGTAGGCACAGAAGATCCTGATCTCAAAGACCTTGTGGAAAAGGAAGGGATAGATCTCCCAAACATACTGGAGCAATGGAAAAGATAGGGAGTAGACAACGTACCAACAAAGCAACTTGACCACATTCAATACCTGTTCCTCCTAAGGGAGGACGCCAAAGCTAGAGGACTAAAGCGCATACACAGGGAGATAGGACACCTAGGAGTCAAAGCCAATGAGGGACAACCACAACTCTCACCCAAACAAACGAGGAGGAAAAAAGGCAGGAAATCAAATAGCGTAGCCCTATAGGAGCTTGGAGTGCTATTGATAAACTCGGGTAAGATCAAGAAACTCTTCCCCAACTCCTCCCCACATGTTTAAATGAAGGTTATAACTTGGAATATAAGAGGCCTAAACAACCCAAGAAAGCAAAGAATCCTTAGAAATAGACTAGAGCAGGAAAAACCAGATCTCTGTTTCATTCAAAAAACAAAATGAACTACAGACATAATGGAGGCAAACAATAAACAACAATGGAGCAAGTACAAGATGGTGGCATCGGAGGCCACCAAATGGCAGGAGGTATTCTCACCTTGTGTAACCTACAAGTACTGAGCCTAATAGCAGCCGAAGCGACCAGACACACCCTTACGGTTCGCATGCAAATCATTGGAAACACATAGGTGATTCTATGCACTAATGTGTATGGGGCCTAGGTGTTAGAGGAAAAGAGAGGAATGATACGAGACCTAGAAGACCTTAAAACCTGATCCAACAACCTCCAATGGATCCTGGCAGAGGACTTCAACATCATCACGACACTTGCAGAGAAAAAAGGAGGTACAAGAAGATTGGATAGGGATGTGGAAGACTTATCAAAGTTCATAGACACAACGTAGTTGGTAAACCTCAAAACGAAGAATGGCCAATTCACCTGGAACAATAAACGAATGAACCAGTTTCAGGTAGCAACAAGACTCGACAAATTCCTAGTCTCAGAATCAATCATTATGCAGGGGGTAACCTTATATTGCAACATCCTTGCCTTGGGGGGATCTGATCACTGACCAGTGCAACTGGAAGCAGGCTTCCAAACCACACCAAAGAATAGACCCTTCAGATTTGAAAAATTCTGGATTGAACACCCGACTTTCAAGGAAAGAATCAAACAGTGGTGGTGGGAGGAGCAACCGGAGCAAGGGACAAGGATGTTCAAACTCTATAAGAAACTAAAGTACGTCAAATACAAGCTCAAGGAGTGGAATAAGGACACTTTTGGGAATATTAACTTAGAGAAAAACAACATAGAAGAAAAAATGAAAAAACTCTAGGAAACCTGCATCTCAGAGGGCTATACGGAGGACCGGAAAAGGGAAGAGATCCAGATGACCCAGGAATGGGAAGCTCGATGCCAGCGGGAAGAAACACTTTGGTAAAAAAAGTCCCGTATTAGATGGCTAAAGGAAGGAGAGCGGAACACCAAGTTTTTCCATAGAACAACCATGGCCAGAAGAGCCCATAACAAAATCCTGAAGATTAAGGACCAGGATGGAATAGAGCGAGAATCACATAAAGAGATTGAAACTGCTCTGGTAAACCACTTCCACGGGATAGCCCAGGAACCCAACCAAGACAGAACAGAGGCCATACAAAGGATAACCTAGCACATCCCCCACCTGGTCACCGGGGAACAAAATAATAACCTAAACAAACCCATTGATGAAGAGGAAATTGACCAAGTACTCTAGAAAATTCCCAATGGGAAAGCCCCAGGTCCAAATGGCTTCACAGTGGAGTTCTTCAAACCCTGTTGGGAAACTGTCAAACATGACGTTTATAGGGTAGTGGAAGAATCTAGAAGGTCAGCTTCCATTCTAAAAGCGCTAAATGCTACAATGATTACACTAATCCCCAAATAAAATGAAGCAAAAACCCCTGATCGTTACAGACCCATAGCGTTGTGCAATGTGGTTTATAAGATAATCTCCAAAGTTATAGAAAATAGATTGAAACCCCTCTTACCCACATTGGTCTCACAATAACAGGCAGGCTTCGTGGAAGGAAGACAAATAATGGACAATTTCATCCATGCCCACGAACTTATCCACACCCTGAAGCTTCAGAAGAGAGGGGGAATGATAATACAACTGGACCTAGCAAAAGCTTATGACAAAATTAGCTGGCATTATATGGTCAAGACTTTGGAAGCTTTTGGTTTCACCCAACACTGGATCAGTTGGATAGTCAGCCTGGTATCCACTACAAGCCACTCGCTACTTATAAATGGAGCCCTTGCCAAACCTTTCTGGCCCACGAGATGCATCAGACAAGGAGACCCGTTGTCCCCCTTCATGTTCATCCTGATGATGGAAGGTCTCAGTCGAAGCATAAAAAGTGCAACTGCAACAGGTGAAATAACGGGTATCAATCCGTTCGAAAAATGCCCTAATTCCACACACCAACAGTTTGTGGATGACACCTTACTTCATGGCATACCCACGGTCAAGGAAGCAAAAGCCTACAAACAAATCCTAGAAGAGTTTGGGGAAGCCTCAGGTGCAGAGATCAACCATTCCAAATCTAGTATCTTCTTCTTCAATACCAACCCCGCAATATAAATAAATTTGGCCAACATTTTGGGCTTTGAACGCAAAGCACTCCCAATTAAGTATTTGGGCATTCCCCCTACAGACAAAGCTTACAAAATGTCAACCTGGGAAGGAATAATCAACAAGTTACAGGAACAGGTGAAAAATTGGATGTACAGATCCCTCAACCTAGCCATAAGACTTATTCTGGCCAAGTCTGTTTTGCAAGCAATTCCAACCTTTATGATGTGTGTTTTCCCAATCTCCCAAGGGATACTACAAAAAATAAGAACCATCCAAAGGGACTTCCTGTGGCGAGGAGAAAAAACAAAAAAAAAATGGGCCCTGGTGGCTTGAGAGAAGGTCTGTAAACCAAAAGGCAAAGGAGGCATGGGGCTACAAGACCGCAAGTGACCAATGATGCCTACGGGGTGAAACTCTGGTGGCGCTGGGTCAAAGAAAATACTACACCATGGGTAAACCTGTGGAAGGAAAAGTATGGCCCAGACATATGTGACCAGGATAGAATCCGCTTCAGAGGAACCGGGGAAGGTTTAGCCATCTGGAACCTAGCTTGGTGTAAAAAAGCCTAGATTCAGACACACAGCTTTTGGGAAGTAAGGAATGGAAAAACAACCAAATTTTGGGAGGACGCCTAGCAACAGGAACCTAGAATGGAGAACCCAGAAAGGGAGGAACTCCATCAGGAGATGATCGCGCAAGGTAAAACCAAAGTCTACCATTACTAGAAACAAGAAACAGATCGCAACAAATGGATAATCTAGGACAATCTCACTCCACATAATAGAGACCAAACTGCAACAACAATAAAAGAAGTAGAGGAGGATTTGGGGAGACAAAAAATAACAGTCACGGAAGGAAATGACCAACTGAAATGGGGACAAAAAGATGATGGGGAATTCAATCTAAAAGAGGTTCGACACTATATCGTGGACTAGGATCAAGAAGACCCGACACAACAATGGGAGAAGCTTTGGAACAACCCCCATTGGCCAAACATAAAAATTTTCCAATTGTTAATACTCCACAACCGAATTCTAGCTTGGGAAAACCTAAGGAAAAGGGGATTCATAGGCCCTTCCAGATGTCAACTTTGTCAAGCCAAGGAAGAAACAACAAACCATCTCCTTGACGAATGCACCTACACAACAGGAATCTGGGACTGGGCGACAGGTATCTTCCGACAGTCAAATAGGATCTGAGGTAACATCTTCGCAACTATCAACATCTGAAAAGAAAACTAGAATGAAAATGAAGAGGTGAATCTATGTTGGATCCTCATCCCGTGAATGATCATATGGGAAATATGGAAGGAAAGGAATCGACGCATCTCTAGGAACTAAAGCTGGTCGGATGGGAAGATCAAGGAAACAATAATCTCCATGACAAGAGAAACGGTACAGAGCTGCAACTTCCAGACATGAATAACGCAACTCACAGACCAAGACTCCTGAATCCTAGAAGCCTTCCACCTGAAAGACGGACGCAACCCCATTTAGGTAAGACGACCACCACAACTCCAAGTAGGTGAGCGCAACTGGAAGCCACCACCAGTAGGCTCCCTCAAGCTAAATTTCGATGGGGCATCGAAAGGTAACCCAGGATGAACATGAATGGGAGGAGTAATCAGGGACAGTAAAGGAAATGTCATTCGGCTGTACGCTGGGAGTCTCGGAAACTCAACCAACAATGCCGCAGAATTTGGATCCCTGCATACCGACCTCGAGATTCTAAGCCAGGAAGGGGTGACAAATGCCATAGTTGAAGGGGATTCCACATTGGTTATCAACATAGTAAGGAGACTCTAAAATAGTACTAGAGTGAGAAAAATTTAGAGGCACTGGTGCTTGGCACATTCCCTGCAAAAAATTCAGGAGCACTTGCAGACATGGATCACAGTGGATTTGCGTTGGGTACAGAGGTAAGCAAATGGACTGGTACACAAAATTTCTAACGAGGGGGTCAACAAGAAAGGACCAGAACTGGACACTATCTGGAGCAACATCCCGAATGGTCAGTTCCAAACTGACTTCATCCAACTAGCGGCAAAATACTGTGACGACAATCAAGGTACGGACGACCACATTGAGGATGGAGGTGCATAAATAAATGAAGGGCACGTAGAATCCAAACAGAATCCGATAGCCCAACACTCAAACACGAGTTACAATGCAGATCTAGGTCACACAACAAGAGGATGTACGACACCACGGTCCTGTCAATAGGAAGAAGTACAGGGGTTGTCCATGGGAAAACAAAAACGATAATCAGTCGGTGGCAAAGGACGAAGAACAAAAAGGTGTTCCATGGCCAAGTATGGGTACACCTCACTCAAATACAGATACAAGGAGTGGTAATGATTTTCACACAACATGCAGGGCAAAGGATTGGTGTAGGGATTACGACAGAGCTACCAAGAGCACAAACTCCGAAATAGTGAAAACAACCCAGAAGGTACACCTTTATGAGCGACCCATGATGGCCAGGATGAGCCCACAACCAGGGATATCCCATAAGAGAAGAAACACCAGGAATAGCCATAGAATGAAGAGAAGCAATTACAGAGGCCATCTTACATAACAGGAAGGGGCGAATAGGAATAGGAGAAGAACCCAAATCAAAAACCACCACAAACAAGACAAGATGGTACGAATGAAGAAAACCCATAGCAAGAGAGGCCCCCAGGGGAAAGAACCTCCCATTGTACTCTAAGCCACCATTGAAATGCTTACCTTATACATGAAATATGTAATGTCCCCATTTTTGGACATTGTTACATTATAGAGTGTTATGCCTACTAGAGTAGCGAGATAGGGGTGACAACGAGATATTGAGGGGTTTTATTGGGCCATGGGATATTGAGGGGTTTTATTGAGTCTGACTTGCATCATTCATCATATTTCACCATCAAGATCCATTTCTCACAGCTTGGCTTTGGTTCCGTTGCATTCCAATGATTTCTGTAATTTTGAGTTATTATGGGTTATTTTTTAATTAAATTCACTAAGAATGTCATATTGGGCATAATACTTGGAGAAACCTTTAGTGTAATAGCTCATCGGAATTGGGAGAAATAACACTACATGATAAGATGATGAGAAGTGACTTTCAGGGTCGAAGAAGCCACAAGGATGAATAAATAATTTTTTAGAGGTAGAATGGTTAATTAATTAATAAAGTGATTTAATTAAGGAATAATAAAATAAAGTAAAAGTCACTTGGAGAGAAAAGGTCAACAGGGAGGATAAAAGAGAGATAGGGGCTTCTATTCTCTCATTATGTTGATTATCATTTTGATCTCTGGCTTCTTGCTAGAGAGCCCATGATACTTGGGGTTTTTGAGGGTTTTGACTGAACAGACCCTAGAGATTAGCTCGGTGGTGAAAGATTCCACCTTTCCTGATCCAAGCTTGGCCAATGAGGTGAAATATTTCTCCCTTACCATTCTAGTTCAGTTCTATTCAACCACAGGTTTTTTTTTACAGTGAAAAAAGAGTCAAGGTGCAGATCTAGAGGTTTCCTGCAGAGAGGACGCATTGTGAAGGAGAAAACAATTCGATTTGGATTTAGAGAGTTGGATCTGGTAGAGATCTTGTACTAGGAACATTTTCCATCCCTGGGGTTACATCTTCTTGGAAATATTGGGGTTTTCATGCTCCATATTTATTTATTTTCATAGTTGGGCGAATTATTGCTTGAGGGACCATATTCAGAGGTCAAGATCTTCATTTCTGGAGTTGGGTTGAGAATTTATCTCTTGGGGCCGAAGTGTACTGACCTTGGGCGAATTTTGGAGAAGGGTTTGAGTGTCATCCCTTTAGAAAATAGATTGATTAGTGGTTGGGCGAATTATTAGAGCAGGGCAAATTATTGGCACTTGATAGCTTGGTTATCATGTGGTAGATTGCATTCTTGGAGGAGATCTATTGTGGGTACCCTTTGGAGGGTTTATAGAGTTGGTTTGTTGCATATTTTTAGTGTTTGGAGCCTTCTACATCAACCATATAATTTTGTATCAGATTTACATCAGATCTGTTCACCCATGTATTGAGGTTAGCAAATTAAATAATAAAATCAGATATGAATTATTTTGGCTTCATTGTGTATTGGAGTTTCTTAGTATTGTTTCCTATGCATTTCTTGTGTAATTTACATGTCATTTCATGCCCAAGAACCACCATACATAAGAAACAAAACCAATGATGAATGCTACAACCATATGTATGCAAAGTGTTTGACAAAACACTTCAACCAACCATCTACAAATAAACATAACAACAAGAATAAATTCAGAACAACCACTCATTGGGAAGAGAATAGGTGTTGCATACGATGTGTTTGATATAATATTGAACCCTTAAACTTGAGATAAGTGGGACATCAAGTATTGAAGTGATTTCAAGAGAGTTGAGGGCTTGTATACCAAGTGTTTGACATAATTTTTCAATCACATTAATATGATATTTACATCAAATTTGGTTGGGAGCATTACAAAATATCATTCATTACAGTGCAAACATGTACAAAATCATGAGAAATAATAAAAGAGAAATATTATGGGATAGTAGATGAGGGAGTTGATGGATACTGCTTCAGTGAAAGGGAAATAAAATCTTAGAGAAAATTTCATAGACCAAGTAAATTTGCAAGGGCATAAGCACAAGAAATAACTTTTAGAGGAAAAGTTAGAGAGCCCAACTATTCATTCGTGAGTTAAATTGGTAGATCCATAGATCTTAGGCAAATCTATAGGTTTTTAGATGAAAAGAGGCTCCTTGATTTTTGGGGATAGATGTAATTTTTTTCTACAACCTACAAATGACGCACTAGGGGAAGAACACAAAAGGAGGAGTTCCTTTTTTACCTTGTTTGTCCTTATGTGTGCCCTTAACAATGATGTGGGTGTTGGAGACTTCAAAGAGGGTATTTTTAATTGATTAAGGTGGACCAAAGCAAATGCAAATGCTAAGGTTGATCCAAGGTAAGAAGGGAATGCCCAACTAAAATACCCACCAAAGAATAAACATAATCAAAATATGACTTAGAAAAACAACAAAGAAACCTTGTGTATGCACTAGACATCAAATGTAAAACACTCATTCATATATCTAAATTTAAACAAAAACCTAATGAAAAAAAATACCAACATCAATAAAGTGTTTCAAAATGAAGGAATCTTTCATGACCATCCATATACCACATAAACAACATGCTTAAACAATAAAATTAAAAAATGTGAATTTGGTTTCTAATATTAAAAACTTTGGTCAATTTATCATGAAAATTAAAAAAAAAAAAATTGTTTGTTAGTTTGTCTGTGACATGTAGCTAAAAAACCGTGACTCGGGGGCATCTAAGCCGTCAAAATCACCCAAGGATCGCACCTGGCCTGAGCCACACCAACCCTTAAAATGGATGGATTTTTTGTCCCCGCAGGTTTTGAATCAGTGACTTTAACAACACATAGCGCCTTAACAACACACTCCGTCACCGATTATCCTACCTCGAAGACCATGAAAATTTATAAATTAATGTAATGGGTGGATATTCATTATAAGTATAAGCTTTAGCTAACTTACCATGGAAATTTATAAATTAATACAATAGGCGATGACGCATTTATAAAAGATAATGAATACAAAAATTGATAAAAAAAATTGCATTTATAGAGTAGTTGCAATACGTGAAGATGCATTTATAAACATGAAATTTTATAAACTAATGAAATAGGTGAAGATGCATTTATAAAAAATAATGATTGATAGGGGTGAAGATGCTTTTATAAAAGATAATGAATACGAAATTTGATAGGGAAAATGTATTTATAAAATAATCCTAATAGGTGAAGATATATTTATTGATAGGGGAAAATGCATTTATAAAATAATCCTAATAGGTGAAGATATATTTATTGATAGTGGAAAATGCATTTATAAAATAATCGTAATAGGTGAAGATATATTTATGAGCATCATATTGATTTGTAACATGAAAAGCTTTGACAAATTTACCATGGAAGTTTATAAATTAATGTAGTAGGTGAAGATGCATTTATAAAAGATAATGAATAGATAAAATGTTAAGGGAAATAATTTTAGAAGAGAATGAATTGGTTGTAATTTTTTTTTAATAGTTTTATAATAATTTGAAGATGTATTTATAAAAGATAAAGAATAAGTAAAATGTTAAGGGAAATAATTTTAGAAGAGAGTGAATTGGTTGTAAATATAATCCCTATTTCGTTTTCGTGGTAAACCAAGACACCTCATTATATAGAAAATGCTCCAAATTCATGTGTAGGTCCAAAAGAAAACTAGGGTGAGTTAGATATGAGTACTTATTGATGCAAGGCCGTTGAATTTTTCATTGCTATAATGAAGAATGCCCATTCAAACCGAGTGTCTACATTGTCTTGTTACGTGCCACTGGCAAAATGTAATTCTTACCACATATTAATTTCATTTCTATCAAACAAGCTGGTACTTATAAGTTTGGGTCAACAAATTTTGAGCTCTCAGGGAAGATCATTGTTCCTCTCCATTAGCATTAAACGCTTGGTATATAATATTGTAAACTTGAATTTGTCATTTAATGCTTATAATGCTTATAGTTTGACATTTTTGAATAAATTAAATTGATGTTAATTAATTAGTGATTGTATTTATTTATATTACACCAAATTGGTGTATGAGATCCCCTTGTTTGTGGGACAAGGGACCCCCCTACGTCCAATGATTTGACTGGTAAAGTCTACGAAGGTATACATACCCTACCCCCTTTGGATTTGAACCTGTGACCTCTTAAGAGGAAATAAATATTCTTAACCATTAGACCCACTATGTATCTCAATTTATTTACATTTAAAAATATTTGTGAAACATATTTTGTTTTTCGTTGGCTAAGAACTTATCTTGTTAAATTGATCAAATGGTGATGGTTCTTATTTAAATTTTATATTATATTGTATTTATCTCAATATATTCACATTTAATAATATATGTTAAGCATATTTTGTTTTTTTGTTGCCTTAGAGCTTATCCAGTAATAACAAGGGATTCACAGAAAAACAAATGGGAGTTCATTGGTATCAATGTTTATAAGTTATGATATATATTTTATTAATATAATTGTTTATTAAACCTTAACAATACATTTTTACCAGCCCATCGATAACGTTCTGCAAATGTCGTAGATGTGATTTCAAAAATATCATGTTGCTTGAAATTCCCAGGGGTTCTCTCTTGACTTTTCTGTCATTGCTCAAATTTCCATAGGAGTACACATTGGCAGTGCAAAGGACGACCCAAAGACCTCTAAAGAGTATGTTGTGAACACCCTGATGCTCTTGTCAGAGGCCAAGGCTCACCATGGCCAAGTGTATGCTTCTTTTACCATCCACCAGATTTGATTTCAATGATCTGCCATTGTCTGTGAAGTTAATCTGCATGGGGATGTACGTTGTCACTCCTGATGGGGATGTACGTTGCCACATTCTTCTTCATCCACTGCTCAGAATTGTATAAGAGGGCTCTCATTGTGGTCATATATTAGACCTCTATTATTAAAGCAAGCCAAATATATTTACTTACTTATTTGCTCGATTTATGATAGTGTTTGAAAAAAAAACTAAAACCTATTTAGGAAAATCATTTAAGGACAAAATAGTTCATATACTTTGGGGACTGTTCCATAGAAAGTGTATATGGGGACTCTAATGGAGGGATAGATAGAATTTTTTGAATGATAGTAGAGATAGATACATAGATTATTTCAATGACATTTTTGCTCTCAAGGCTAAAGATTGAGTCTGATCTATCCTTTCACTTGTTTTGGCACCACCTCATGAAGGGATAGATGGATTGATTGGATAGATTTACATTTCAAACTTCCCCGAAGCTTTAATGAGTTTATTAAATCATGCCAAACATATATATTAATTATAATTCTTAAAAGTGAATTTTATTTTCAAATATACATTAAAATACACATCTTCCAAAATACATTGATAATAACTTTTATATATATATATATTTTGATGAAGGGATAGATAATTTTTTTTTTTAATGATAATAGAGATAGATGCATAGATTTTGTGAATGATATTTTTGCTCTCAAAGGTGAAGGGTGAGACAGACCTTCCACTTGTCTACATTTGGCACCACCTCATGAAAGGATAAATGGATTGATTAATTGGATAGATCCCCATTTCAAACTTCTAACTTCTCTCAAAACTTTAATGAGTTTATTAATTCATACCAAATATATTTACATGCTTCATTGAGATATTATTTATAATCTTTAAAAGTGAATTCTATTTTCGAACATGCTTTAAAGTACACATCCTTCACAA
>ML853148.1:12284-29824 GCA_009831015.1 Picea engelmannii | reverse complement strand
ATATATAGATCCAAGGGTGCCAATCCAAGAGAGAACCAAGAAGAAGCGTGGGTGGCTAAGAAAGGAAGGTATGTGCATGAGACGAGAGAGGAAGGGAGAGGATGACATGCGCATAGGTAAGAAAAGACAAGTGGGAGATGAGGAAACACATGCACATGAGAACAATGAGTGAGGATACCACGTGTGGAGAGAAAACAAGTGAGGGAAAAGGAGGAGATGGACTTTAGCTAAGGGAGTGAGTGTGCATAGGAGAAGGAAAATAGGAGAGGAAGGTAAGGAGAATAGGAAAGGAATGGAGTGAAATAGCAACCAAGCGCATGCTTGAAGGATGAGAGAGTGATTGTGAGGATTAGCATGCACATGAGAGAGAAGATGCATATTAATTTCAAAGGAAGGCGCACTTAGAGATGAGGAAACCCAAATATAACCCCCACGCATGAGAGAAGAGGTTAAACTAGGCGCTTATGTGAAGTAAAGTGGCTAGGAATAGGCTTTAGCAAATATAGACGTGACATGCAAGCAAGGAGAGAGGATCTAGAGCCATTAATACGTCGCACATGTGAGCAAAGATAGAGAAGCAAGGGCGCATTCTTGGGAAGAGGGAGTGAATAATGAGGAAGAGACAATGCACATAGGTTTTATGGAGTGAAAGAAACACATGGAGGGTAAAATTAACAATCTAACGCATTTCAAATTCCTAAATTTGGCCAAGGGTTGAGTGAGTTTTAGCCAAAGGGAAACTCACCCTATTTTTTAGGGATTTCCTAAATTTTAGGAATTTTGCGTGTAAAATTAATTTGAGATGAATTTTGAGAAACTGATGCATGGAAAGTGAAAAGTTGATAAGTGAGGAAAGGTTAGTGAGAAAAGTTAGCCTTCACTGGCTAAACTTTCTCCGGGGAAGTGCCACCTCACCCATGCGCCACCTCTTTGGCTTAATTGACTCTCATTTAATGATCTTTGGATAATGTGCCCTTGGTCTAATGATGCCATGTAGATGCCACATCACACTGAAACTCTGCTACATGTTGGAATCTGAGCTTACCACTTGTCACTACTGGAGATGACGACCACTGCTAAAAATAGAAACTTCCAAAAATAGTCGCCCGATCCCAAAAATCTAAAACTTGTCGAAATTGACCCAAACTCTCAAAAAATGCTTGAGATGACTAGGAGACCACCAACATGTGTCCAATGTCTAAAAATAGACACTGCTAAAAATAGAAAGTCCCTGCATGTCAATGATATTATACTCATTGGATTTGATTTTTTGCACGAAATCTAAATCCACAATTGGAACTGACATGCGAGCCCTGGTGCACAACCTGCTAAAAAGAGAAATTTGTGAAAAATCATCCTAGAAAACGTCCAAAAGACTTGGGATGTCTCAAGGATCCATGCTATGTGCTCAGAATTCGAATCTAGTGCCTGGAGCTCATACTGCTAAAAATAAAAAGTTCTGGCATGTTGCCCAGAAAAGTGCTATCGGGCCTAGAATCATGCAAGGACCATCCCTGTATGCTCAAAATTGCTCCAAACTGTCAAGAGACCCACTCAAACCATGTCTCCTAAAAAGTAGCAACACCTGCTATATGTAGATATTTCTCTCCATTGCATGGGAAACCAAACTACTCTGACTCTGAACCAAACAACCATGCACCGACCATATACTTGTCTTTGATGGGAACCAACCTCTTTCTAAACACAAGTGCTAAACTCTGGGAGAATCTCAGAATGCCAGCCAAAATAGTGCATGCTGGCTCTTAATCGTCGAGATTTTCAAGGGTGAAAATCTAGGGCTTAACAAACCCCTCATATCATTTGTCATATTTAAAGTAGTGTTACATAGGGATGCTGCTTCCCACATTTCCAGGACGGGAAAATCACTTGGGGACATCTCCCCACGTCCCTCTTTTCAGGAAACTTAGGGAGACAGGGGGTACATTTCCCTTTTGTGGGGGACTCTTGGGTATCCCCCCTCCAAAAAGGCAGACCCCTAGGTGTCTCCCCAAGATTTTTGTGGGCATAAGAAACATGGATTTAAAAAAAACACAAAAAAATAAAACTCTAAAGCGAATGTGAATATTTATTTCATGCTTTTATTGTTCATATTTGTGACTTGTCATTGTTTCTCACACATATTTTTTAAGGATTTGGGATGGGGTCACCTATGTTGGTGACCCTGATGTTTCCTAAAATTTGGGGTGTGTCTCCACACATCCCTTGGATGTGTTTCCCTGTTCTCGTGCTCCCCTGTAAAAGAAACTTGGTGAACATTGCTTTAAAGTAGATGATGCGTGATGCATCAAATCCAAGCACAAACTACAAAACCACAATAGGCACATAGGCACAAATCCATTCTCTTATTTGCTCATGATTTTGTTCTTTAATGACAGCTTGATTCCTACACAGTCTTATTAGGATTTTTCATTGTTCATTCAGCAATGTGTTCACCTACTCAAAATTCCTTGTCTATATTTCTATTTATAGAGGGAAGCCACACCCATTAAATATCATTCTCTGCTGCATTCTGCAAGCACATATACATAGTGGTCTAGTTAAGTTGTGCATGCTGAAGGCCTTCAATTTAAATTCTTGAAGTATTGTGTTAACTTTTTTCTCTCCTAAATTATTGAGTTGTTTAATGAAGTGACACATTTTGGGATGTGTTTTCACTAGGACCTCTCATATCATCCATCCCGTTTTTAAATTAGATGATGCACAAAGCATCAAATCCAAGCAAAAACTACAAAACCATACCTAGGCACAAATCCATTCTCTTATTTGCTCATGATACTTTCCTCTAATGCCAACTTGATTTCTACACACTATTATGTCATTAAAGAGATCTAGAAGTTATCTCTTAAAGTTGTGTGAACTTCCATCTCTTAAACTTGCTAGTGATTTCAGTACTCATTACCTACCTTAAACATTCAACCAGTGTACACGAGGGCCAAGCTGTAGCTCTGTGATACCATTGTTGATGAGTAGTACCTTGTTGGTCAGAGGTGAGGGGTCCTAGACTTGTGCCATATCAAGTAAGTATATATTGAGAGGGTATGGATGGTTTTGCTTCAATTGGTCATACATGTAAGTGAACAACCTCAGTTTATTGCTTAGGCAAAGCCTGATGTGTCCGCTCCCTCTCTTTAAGTCAAATGTTAACTTCTTGTATCAAGTTTGTTTCATGGTAGTACAAATTCTGGTAGAAACCCTTGACCATATTTTTCTCTATCCTATTCTGAGAAGCTTGCTAGTTTGTATACACTCTTTTTTGGTATTTCAAGTTATCCTCTCTCTTATGGTTTTTTAGTACAACTATTCACTAATTATCTCCTGATAGATTCTCATTCAATGCTATGCCACGATATTTATAGTTGAAGAGAAGATCATGGAGTTCATTAGAGATGATATTTATAAGGAGTAGGCTCACATCGCTTTTATAGAGTTGCCTTGGGAACTTAGCACTAAACTAGTGTTCAGCATTTCATTATTTTTCCATGGTGTTTTGTGATAGATTGGTTACATAGCTTGAGATTTTGCCTTGGGTAGCTCAAACTTTGCAAACATCATTTATAATTGAGATCCTAGTTGAGAAGAACGAGAGTCATCCGATTACTCTAGAGTCAAAATCCACCCCTCCTTGCTGACTCCCTAGTCTGACTCTTTTCCGACAAGTCAGTTGCCAGCAGCAAGTCTGAATTGTGAGTACATGTCGGTCAGATTGTGAGTAACTTGCAGGTTATATGCTCTCTGACGAGTCCAAATCAGAGGTGGATGGAAAAACTCGCCAATACTTCAATTATAAATTTGAAAAATAAAAAGAAAACCCCTCGTTTTAAACAATTTTTTCTCCAGAGTTTTTACCAAGTTTTAGCCATGTTTTGTCTAGCCAAGTCAAACTCTTACACTCTAGCCTCATCGAGTTGTTAACCAAGCTGAGTTTTTCAACTCTGATTGAGATGCATCATCACATTTCTTGGGATCAAGTATTTGCACACTCAAGTTAAAAAATGAGAAACACTTTTTATGTCACATATGGGCACATATATTTTTAGTATTTCAAGTATTTTTGAGTGCTGATCTGACACACATTTTAGCTTGTTGTATCGTTGCCAAGTCATTTAACTTTGAATGGAATAGAGAGCATATAATTATTTTATTCATGATCCTATATTTTTACATTTGATTTATTTCCTGTTTTGTGTTTGGTTGATTGATGAATTAAATTTTTTTCGAGGGTTCATTTGCTTTAATAGCATTCCATGCAACCTTGAATCCTAACTTTAATCCCTAGTTCTATCTTCTATCAAATAATTCTGATTTTCCCCAAACTAATTGGATAATCTTTTGGACTTTTAGGATCGTGAATATAACTTATGCTGAATTGTTTAGAATGCGCTTGGTGCATTTGGGACTGATTTAGTTCCAAGATAAATGCTGAATGCTAGGATATCAGATACATCACCCCAGGCTCCAGGATATGCCATATAGCGTGAATCCAATATGGTCCTGATACTCTGGGGTATGTATCCAAAAGGCTGTGTCTGCATAAAAATAGTAAATACAGAAGAAACAGCAGTGTCTGAGGAAAAAATAAGTTGATCTGAAGAAAACTAGAAAAAACATATTACAAGTTAAAACAAAATTCATAACCTTAAATCTTGGCTGAATATAACAAAAAAAAATTAATAACATCAAAAAATCTACATTTCAGGGTCCCGTAGCAGGTCGTTGACCCCTTGGCAGTTCACTGTTGCTATGAGGGTTGCCGGTCCTTGTGGCGATAGTGGTTTGATGCTGTGTGGGTTGGGGGCCCTGTGGCTATAGTGGTTCACTACTACAGTGCCATCATCAACCCCCAAAGTATAAATTATTTTAATGCTATTATTGTTTTTAGAAGTTATATTATATAATAAAGTTTAGATTTTTTTTGGTTTTTTTGTTTAAGTTGTGAAGTTATAAAAATTTAATTATATCTTTTCTACATTGAATTCGATATGTTTAAAATTTAACTATATTGAATTAGGTATTCTGTTGAGGGGCAATAGGTTGATCGGTGGTGAGGTAGGTGTTTCACTCTCCCCACCTACGATTAAATCCCTGATGAGACATGTGAGATAATTGTTTGACTCTTTGTGAGCCAATAGTTGAATTATTCATGAGCTATCTGTTGAAAATTGTTGGGTTCTGTGTGAGCATATGTGACCTGGCCTTGTGCCTTGGAGAATCTTGTTTACCCTGGGTGCCATCCTTGGAATGAGGGAAAGTGCTCGGGAGGTAGGTGTCTCACTCGCCCCACCTAGGTTTAAATTCCTGATGAGACATGTGTGAGTTAATTGTTGGACTCTTCGTGAGCCAATAGTCAGTGAGCCAATTGTTGAATTATTCATGAGCTATATGTTGAAAATTGTTGGGCTCTGTGTGAGCATATGTGACCTGGCCTTGTGCCTTGAAGAATCCAGTTTACACTGGGTGCCATTCTTGGAATGAGGGAAAGTGCCCTGGAGGTTTCCTTTAGGTAGATCAAATATTTCATATTTTTTTAACTAATTAATAATATTTGCTATTTACTCGTGTTTAATATTTAACTATATTTATGTTTCATTGCCTTTTTTTAGAGACTTGGAGTGTATTTGAATTAATAGTAATGATAACTTTCTTTTCGGCTTTATTTCCAAATTCATGAATGGCCTTCTGAAAATTTGCTCTCATTTTTTTCTTCTGTGACACGCTTGTTATCCCAGTGATTCTGTAACATTGTGTAGTCTGGGGTTGTAGTGTTTCTAGGGAAACTTGGAGGAAAATCAAGCAAATCCAGAAGCGTTTTATTACAAACAATCTCAGAATTAAAGGCAATACACCCTACCCTATCTATCCTAAGTTAGAAGATCAAAATTATCTCTTTACTGTTGCTAGCACCAAGAATAAAATAAATATTGCAAAAATAAGAACAAACTCCCATGAGTTTCATTGTGAAACTGGGAAATGGACAAAACATAAAACAACCTGGAAAGAAAGAATTTGTAGAGTGTAATTCTAACAAAGTAGAAGATAAAAGAATTTTCTCTTAGAATGCACAGCCTACACCAAGATTAGATGTCATTTTCAAAACATTTGTAATACCATTGATATTTATAATTTTATAATGTGTTAACCAATGAAAACTAAAGTGAACTCGGTAATCTTATTTCCAAGCTATTTGATCTTAGAAGCAACATAATAAAACAAAATAATGAACTTTTCTTTGTTAAGGTCTGATAGATCAATGTTGATCTCAATGGGTGGTAACATCATTGTTGTTGTCACCATCATCATCACATATACTGCGAAATATCACTGTAACTATTTTGTATAAACCTGGAGGAGGCTTAAGATAAAAATCTTATTGCACATCGAATGTAAACTGTTTTTATTCTGACAAATAGGGGAGCTCCAAAAACGATATTTAATGTTCAGTCCCTATAGTTTGGTTGATAATAGGCTATTTTTAATTTGTCATGTTTTAGTATTTAGAACTGTGCTATTTTTGTATATGAATTTCGTTTTGGTAATCCAGGATGAGAGTAGCTTTTGGGTTGGAACTTATTTGATGACAATTATTATTGTTTGAAATAATTCAGTAGTTTTGCTGCTCATCTTAATCTTCGTGAGCTTATTCTCCAACTCTTGATTGCTGTTTTGTGATATACTCAGAATGTTATTGATTTATGCAGGCTCCACATGCATCCACAAAATTTACAGAAGATTTTGATTTTACAGCCATGAATGAGAAGTTTAAAAAGGATGAAGTATGGGGCCATCTTGGAAAAAGTGAATTAAAGGATAAGGTTGAGGACGGAGAAGAAGATGAGAAAACAGAGAGAAATAGTGAGGATGAAGAGAACTTGAGACAGACTTCCAACGCTAAGGTAGGAAACAGCAGTGATCCTCAATCCACAATTTTCAAATAATTTGCATCTGGAGTTTGATGGTTCAGCCTTTTGTCTCATTTTAAAACCTGAATTATATTCAATATGGTGTCCCAATGTTTTTTCTGCAGCCTGTCTATGTGAAGGATGACTTTTTTGATTCCCTTTCCTGTGATGCACTGGATCGATCTCGAAACGATAGGAGGTTTTCAGAGCAACGTAAAATTGACACAGAGGTCCATCAGTTTTCTCCCATTTATTTGAATTTTTGGACACTGAAGTTTAACTACATTTGGCAAATTTAAAAATTTTAACGCTTCAATTTCAGGAAAAAGCTAACTGTTCTGTTCTTGTAACTAGTTTTGGATTTGTGTAGTATGAAGGTTCTAATGCATTTTTTCTGGTTGTGTAGACATTTGGCAGTTTGCCGAGGTCTCGATCAGGACGTGGTAGTCGAGGCAGTGGTTATAGGGGAAATTACAGAGGACCATACTATGGTGGAAGAGGAAATGGCTACAGTGGTAGGGGCCGTGGGGGAGGACGGACGTTCTTGTAGATCAGTGCATACTCTGGAAGCTTGATAGTTTACATATTAGTTGTTTTGTGCTGATTGGTGGGTGCGTTAAATGTGTTAGTAACTTTCCCTGGGAGTATTTCAGACTTGTGATTTCGTTCAAGAAAAGATGAATTTCCTGTGAATATATTGACAACCTTTATTATCCAACTAACTTCAGTAGCAGAATGAGCATGACCAGAAAGCTTTCCATTTTTCTAATAACAGAATCCTGATCAATATCTGGTAACAATCTCTCTGGCAGCTTTGTTGAAAGTGTATTTCAGTGCTACTGTTGAGGGCAGAGGCTCTGTTTTTTATCGAGTCTTTCTGGCCAAATATATGTAGATAATGGGAATATATGAGCACTTGAGGCTATTATTATGGCCACTTAATGGAAGGATTCTCCTATCCATCTGCTATGTTTTAATTAGCTTACAATGAGATCCGCTGGCCCCTCCCGATGAATGCTCAATGCAATACAGTTTGAATTAAAAAGGGCAACTTCAGACGATTGGTTTCTTTCATAAAAATACGAAGTGGTGCTGGCCCACATCGATGTCAAGCTTGGTTTGTGTAGAGCTTTGTAGCTGTAAAAGTTACTCTTAGCAAAATGGCTTGATCTCTATTCCGTGAATTGATAATCTCTCTGTACTTTTCCGCATCTGAGGCTCTTTATTTTGGATATCCATGTCAGATAGCTTGGGCCTCTGAATATTGGATCAGCCATTTTAGTCTGGGACAAACTTAAAAAATAATTAAATGTTTTATTGATACTTTTCTTTGAGGATGACGTATCTCCTGTCTGCCAATAAGAAGGTTGGATATGATTCAAGATGCGTAATTAATTTTCTGACTAACCTTTTTTGAATTCTCTTTTGAATTGAAGAATTGCCAGCAGCATACTTTTAGAAATAGCTACAGTTAGTGGTTAATATACTGTTATGCGTTTGTTTGTTGTACGAAGATCTTGTTTTTGATGTGTTCTGTGGTTTGCCATGAATCTTTGTGAAAGAGCTTAATGTGGGAAGTTATTGCTGCTATGATGGTTTTATCGGTTGTTGCTCGTCTATAACAATCTAGGTTATTTTGATTTTTGATATTGAGCTTTTGTTTTGATTTTTGTCTTGTGAAATGTCCACCATGTCTTTATGTGATTTTAGAGTTATTTGATAGCCTTTGTGAATTTTTGTTGTGGGCTTATGCCCTTCCCTTGGGTAAAATGTTGTAATTCAGCAGGTTGTGTTTCGTGGAGCTGGCTTGGTACTGGGGTGTCCTGAAGTATAGTTTAGCATTTAGAAAGGAGTTTAAACTGCTTTCTCTGCCAAAACCCATAACTGATTTGCATTTGATAACCTGGACACAATAAATCAAATCAATATAATTGATTGCGACTTCGATGCTGATGGTAGTGATGCTAGGCGATCTGTGAGATTGTCTGATAGTTCAAGGGAAACTAAAACACTTACTTTGTGGACTCATCTTAGAATGGGTTGCTACCAAACTTGAGGATGTGGTTAAGTATTTGGAGTTTCATATTATTGTTCAGGCCTAATTCTTAGTAACAGAACCGACTTATCATTAGATTATGAGTTTACTGATCGAGGGATCCTAGTTCTACAAAAAGATTCCATGTATAAATAACTATTACATTTAATGCATAACTACTACATTTTAATATATACGTATATAAATTTCTCTTTATATACATATGCATATATCACTAAACATGGTATTTCTTTATATGTGCTTTATTTCTTTTTCTTAAGAGAACCATGGAACCATTTTTTGTGTTGAGAGGCGTATTGGTATTTCTTTATGTGTGCTTTATTTCTTTTTTCTTGAAAGAGAACCATGGAACCATTTTTTTGTGTTGAGAGGCGTTTTCCATAGTCCACTACAGAATATATATATATATATATATATATAAATAAAGTGCTAAGGAAAATAATCGTATAAACAAGTTAATGTTATATATATTATAATGCTAAGGAAAAAGAATCATATAAACAATTTAATGTTATTTAATCAACCTATATTCATCTTAACCTTGGGTCTAATAAGCTTTGAGAGAGATTTCCTCGAGGTGTAATTTTTACTTTTATCTCTTTACATTGGTGAATAAGTTTGCATTTCAAGGGATTTGATCCCTCTTGATGCTTGAAAGATATGAGGTTAGAATGGACCAAGGGTCTTGATAAACAATTACAGGTGATGTAGAGTACAAAATCTCAAGAAAAAATGAGTACTCATGGGAGTGGAGGGCATGTTGTAAAAATCATTGTCCAGTCTATATATAAGAGAAACAGGCAAGGCTGTTTACTGATTTCCAAAATGCGAGGTTACCCTTTTCATCCTATGTACAATATGTAAGTATCATGCCACACTCCATCGTGCAATTGCTTTGGAGGAAAATATAATAAGCTGTATCATATAATTTCACTAATGCATCTAAACATGGGCAAATCCACTTTTATGCTTGTGCTCTTGCATTCATAAGTTGTAACTTCTTGCATAATAGATTTACATGATTTACATGGATCAATAGATACATGTCTATTTTTTATTGCAGAGTTGTGTGCGTCGAGATTTTGTATCTCCAATTCCTACTTGAGTGGGATTTTTGTGTTGGATCTTCGGTTGTTGGTGTATTAATTGTTTTGATTGTTGTAAATAAAAGAAGTTTCTTTGTACTATTGTGGTTATTGAAATAATTTGATTCAATTATGCATGACTATCCATACAACTGCTAGTATTATGATAGGTGTGTTTTTGTTAAGTTACATGGGTGTAGCAATCACCCCTTGGGTGAGATGGCTTTGCTTTTTGGTAAGATTTTTTTTTATCTATATATATTGCTCTTGAAGAGAGAGCTTCCATCACATCACAAAAACTACGACATTACTATCACTCTGGCTGATATGGAGTTACTCTAAGCCTACTGTTAGATCTGAAATGATTCGACATTGTAATGTAACTACATACATATATAACCTTTGCTTGACATCCCAATCTAGAGTTGGAGATTTGTTCTAGGCTACATATAATTTTAACAAAATCATAAGACAAATACATCATGCCACACTCCATCCTGCAATTGCTTTGGACGAAAATATACATCCTGCAATTGCTTTGGACGAAAATATAATAAGCTGTCTCATATAATTTCACTAATGCATCTAAACATGGGGAAGCCACTTTTATGCCTGTGCTCTTGCATTCATAAATTATAACTTCTTGCATAATAGATTCACATGGATCAATAAATACATATCTATTTTTTATTGTAAAGTTGTATGCATCAACAATTTGTATCTCCAATTCCTACTTGAGTGGGATTTTTGTGTTGGAGCTGTGGTTGTGGGTGTGCTAATTGTTTTGAATGTTATATAACCTTTGCTTCCATCACATCACATCAACTATGATATTGCTGTCACTATGGACGATATGGAGTTACTCTAAGCCTACTTTTAGATCTGAAAATGTTTAGACATTGTAATGCAACTACATACATATATAACCTTTGCTTGACATCTCAATCGAGAGTTGGAGATTTGTTCTAGACTACATATAATTTGAACAAAATCACAAGACAAACACATCGCTTGGCATACCAATATAAATTTGTTGTCTTGCACTCGATTTATACATTTAAAACAAAATTGTCAAAATTAGATACCACCTTGCTTTAGATCTCTTTCAACTTTGGGAGACCTTGGCATTGAAGGTTCACCTTCTTCTTTTTCTTCTTGCTGCAACCATCAATATAAATTTTTGACTTTCAACATTGAACTCGTTCCTCTTTTCTTTTGTAACATAAACAAAGACACTAAACCCAAACACTCTCAAGCATTGGATATCTTTTTTTTCACCTAACCACATCTCCTCAAGAGTTTTCTCTTCAACTACTTTGGTTGGGATCTATTCAATACATAGATAACTGTGTTGACAGTTTCAACCCAAACATTATTGTAGATCCTTTGCATTTAATCATACACCTAGTGATTTAATTATCGCGTGATTTTCTGCTCAACCACTTCACTTTGTTGTGGAGAAAAAGCTGCAGAGAAAAACTGCAATTTGCTGTTTTTTTACACCATGTCCTTTACAAAATTTGGAAAAATTACAAGAACTGTGTTTACCACTTACATCAATTCTTATGACACCTTTTCCTTGATTTATTCAGTTTTAAGCTCCTTGCAACATGAAAGTACATTTGATTTATTCTTTAAGAAATAAATCCAATTCCTCTAGAAAAATCATCAATGAATGTAATGAAAATTATGGTATCACTCATTATTTCTATTGGCATTGATGCCCATGAGTTGTCATGAATAAGGTCCAACAACTTTGCCTCTCTCCATGCTTGTCTTGTTGTGTGTTGGTCTCTGCATTGCTTAAATGTAAGACATCCTTCATATACTGCATTGTCTAGTTTAATCCACAAGAGCCCTTTAACTGTTTACTTCTTATGCAAGCATTGGTATGCCAAATTTAAGTGCCCGTAATTTTCATGCTGTAACATATTTGATTTTCTTTGCTGCTCAAGTGCCACCAACACTTTTTGGATCAGTGGGACTGCATCCAATTTATACAAAACATATTATTCTACTCCTTCTGCTACAACTTCAATTTTAGTGTGGTCTCATATTTCACATTTCTTATCATCAAAGATTACTAAGAAAGTTTGTTTATTTAAATTCTTTTAAATACAACATATAGAGTAGATATCTTTTATACTTTTTATTTGACCATTTGGCATTTTCAAATGGATTCCCCCTTTCCCCTTTACTTCGTACTTAGCTTCATTGACATTTGACATAAAGTCTCCACCACGGGGTCCTTGCTCCCAATGTATCAATTTCCTACACCCAATGATATGTAATGTTGCTCCCAAATCCAACTACCAAGTCCTTTTTTATCATGTCATGCTTTTTTTTTTCTCGAACGATAAGTTTTTGAGATTTATTTTTTTGATAGTTATAATTTGGACTTCGAAAGACCTTTTTTAAGATGTCCAAATTATTCCTAGAATCAAAGTTGCTTTTATGCCAATCATTCGGTTTATTATGCTTAAACTATTTTTCTATGTTTTCCTTTATTTTTAAAATGAATACGATGCGTACTTAAGTTGATTGCACGTTAGAGAGACCTGTCGATGTGGCAATGTGGAACCCATGGTTGGGCCTCCCTTTGTCTCTGTTTCCCCCCACGAATGCCCCCCACATTTGATCATTTGCCGTAACCAAAATATCTGATTATGTTGACGATCTTGACAATCAATATGCACCAAACACTAGTCCCTTTAAGAGACCACTATTAGTCCCACCTAGGTCCTTGTATCGAGTATGCCATGAAATTTATCCTCACTCATGTATGACACATTCCATCACATCCACCCTCCCATATGCCATGACATCATCACCTTTTCACGATCATTGTGATACCCCACTGCTTACATACAATGCCATTGCTCTACCTTGATACACCTGCCCCAATTTGGCACTGCTAATCAGTGATCACATCATGATCTCTTAAACCCTGACAATGTCAAATCTCCCCTAGTGGCTCCTGTAAGTAAATGCACAAAAGGGGCATTCAACAACCATTGTTCATGGGGCATGTGAATGTGAATGCAGATGGAAGAGAATAATTTGGTTCATTTTAGGTTGTTTTGGTGCAGATTGAGTGAAACCCTAGTTCTACTTTAAGTTTGTGGTAGGAACCTATTGGTTTGTATTTGGTTGATAGAGTACATATTTCCCACATTTCAGGGGAATTGTGGCACTAAAAAATATGAATGTGAATTTATACATTATTGTAAGTTTTTTCCTTTTCCTTCATTTGTGTTGAGATTTTAGAGCATATGTAGATATTTTCATCCCATATATAAGAGCATTGTCATTAGGTTTGTATAGTAAGCATTATGAATGCAATGGCATGTTGGGGAAGATGAGATGGGTAATATCGAATTAGAACTGTGTTAGTAAGTGGTTGTACATATATTGTAGATCCATATACAAGCCAATTGCTATTCTAATGTGTAAAAAACCTAATGCTATAAAGCGAGCTTAATCTATCAACTAATGGTATAGTTTTAGTTAATCCTTTGCCATATGAAATACATAGAAAAACAAGCCACCCTCTATGAATGTATCATATTTTTATTATCTATTAGCTAAAAGCATAGATCCTTATATAAAAAATGAGACTTCAAAGGGAACACAATGTTGCAAGCGAGACATAACAACCATCATTTCAAATCTCTTTGACTTTGGACTTATTAACTTTGAATCCCTCTTGACTCTTGACTTTAGATTTAATATGGACATATCCATTTTAACTTTGAATTTTTTAAGCATCTATATGCATAAAACACACTCAAATAAATTTTTTAAATAAATATTGAAGTTTGTTGTATTTGAGAACTCCAAGATTAAGATCAATTTATGTAACGTCCCTCGGCCGACGACCCCGACCGGGTAATGCTACCGAAGCAACCTTTGCTTTTCCTTTATTGCTCTGATACCATTTCTGTGACATTCCCGACGTTAAACAACAGGCCATGCCATGCCATCGAGTAACTTTGAGGAAATAATCACATATAAAACTTAACCGGAAGATAGAGATAATATCTGTTATTCACACATATAAATATATATCTATCTAATTCAATTAAACAGACGACAATACCCTACTCATACACCTATTCATGCAGAAACAACATTAACACCTACACGCAACATATATATACAAGTATTACTCATTAATTATAATGCAAATACAAATACACAACGTATATTGAACAAAGAATTGGTACTTATCTTTTAATAGGTGACCACCAACTGCGTGTAGATCTTCTACGAATCTCCCAGCCTTAGACCACACTGCTCATCACGCTCAACAGTGGGTCACCCCCGAGCTAGGACTAAACTCCACCGGGAAATGAAATTATAGGCTTGGCAAGGACAACAAGGAAGTTGCACAAAACAATAAGAAGTATGTTTTATCCCATGAGCCACTTATGCCAACAACCCACAGACTCTAATTCCCCACACGCCCGTGTTACACATTATTTTTGTCATCCCTATGACCGTTAATGATGTAAACCTATCCTTTGTCTTTAGAAGGATCAGTGGCCCAAATTCCTGAAGAAAGAAGGGAGAAGAACTTTGTCTGAGAGAAGAAATTGTATTTTCCTTAGTAAAAACTCTATTAAGGAAGGTCGTCGCAGGTAGCACTATATATAGGGTGCGACGATGCCTGATCGTCGCCCCCTTCTCTAAAGTTAGCCTGCAACGTCTTCGCAGGTTGCACTATACTTAAGGTGCGACGATTTTCGTACGTGGGAAAAACGAGCATCTTCTCGATGCTTCTAGAAGGAGAAGTTTCTCTGGTGAGGTGGCCTCCGATCAGTTTGGATCTTACTCATTTTTCTGATTTAGTGGGATCATCCTAACCTCCTCACCTTATCCTCTTCAACTTATAAAAGGAGAGGAGCTCTCATGAAGAAAGTTAGCTTGTGTTTTGTAGCTTGGAGTTTTTGGAGCTTGTATATTGGCTTTGAGCTTTGCTTTGTCAAGATAGATTGTTGATCTCAGAATCCTTAGAGCAGAAGTGTGTGGGGAGCAAGGAATTGTTGGAAGGGACCTTATGACATCAAGGCTTTGGTTGTAATCTCTCTTTCTATTATTTAATACAAATGCACTTTTATTTCCTATATGAATCTTATTTGTCCATATTGTATGATTCCTTGATCACATACATAGTTTCATATCAAGTAGGCTTTGTTATTCTTGTCTTCGTTGGCTTGTGTTGTTTTGCAAATATTTCTCCATAAGCCTCGTGACGGAGCTTGGATTGCATTGGCGAAGTCAGATCTTCGATATTTAAAAGGTATTTTCTAGATCCATTTCTCATTTGATAATTGAAATCTAAGGAAAGAGTAGTGCACTGTCTTGTTTTGTTCTAGTTTCGTAGTAAAGCTAGGGGGATTGATTTGTGTCCGCACTCAACAATTAGCCCAATAACAAAATTGACGACCATATTGGGGAACATATTGTTTTCCTAGTTTGTCTTTCTTTCTTTCTTTGATTTCTTGGGTTCTGTTTTCTGAATCACTGGGAGATCTAGATGAACTCTTTGACTGTTTAAATTCATTGAAAAACCTTCATACTTTTTATTTTTTCCATTTTTCCTTTGATCATTGCACTCTGCTTTGAGAGACAGTGTGACGTCGTCGCACTATATTTGTTCTCTAGCCCGCGACGATCAAGGATCATCGTGTTGTGTTAGTCTGATAGCTTGCGACGATTATGTGAACAATCATTTTTTTGGTGGTTTTCCTTGCCCAAATCTGTGATAAGTGTTTGGGGTGATTTTTTGAGTCTGATTACAGTCTACTTGACAACTTTGAATATGATTTTAGCCATCTTTTTTTTGTTTTGGCTTGTTTGCTTTTGAAAGATCTGATCTCTTGCTTTGAGTGTCTTTCAGTTACAAGGCTTTGTTTTTCTTTAGAATTGTTTAATGAAAAGAACACTTCTTTTTTCTGAATAACTCGTGTTAAAAGAAAACTTTGTTTGGGTTGTTTTTATTTTAAAGTGATTTGCTATTGCTTTTAGCTATCTTTGAAAACAAAAAATTGTAATTTCTTTCTTTATATTAGATTGGGGGCATCCTTGCATTTGAAGTAGCAAAATTGCATGATTTTTGGCATTTTTGGTCTTGAATTCTTAAAACCAAGAATCGTGTGAGGGCCAAGAATCGTGTATTGGTGTACAGTCTCTTTTGCTCATTTCTTAAGAATATCAATATTGATGAGTTTAATAAAATTTTGGGACATTGTGCATCTGGGAATGATAAACGTTTTCTCCTTCTCGTAATATAGCTTTCATCGAAGTGAAAAATTTGCATTCTCATTTCTTTGCATTGTTTAGAGTAAGTCAAAACATCATTTAGTCCACGCCATTTTCCTCTTGAGTAACAACAACCTTAAAAATAAAGCGCTTATAAAAATTGATTAGTCATTTTTATATTTTCTGGTAGCAAACCTACATTAGATTAGTTGTAGGGCTTTGGAATAGGCATGAAAGATAAATTTCCAAAGCTGCAAACAAACATAGAATCTTGAGTTAGGGAGGGTTCAAATCCAATAACTGCATTTTGTCTTGGGAAGCCCTTCTAACACAAGGGTCAATCACGAGGTCGCATTAGGACTAGCAGAGGTACTCACTCTGCTTTGTTGGTCTTAGTGTAGGGATTGCGCGTATTATTGGGGGTCACTTGAAGGTATACCCACGATTATGTGTGAGAGTCTCTCAAGTTGATTTCGAGCTAGATACCCCGCCTTTGCATGTGGATCAGACTGTCGACTGTTTCCCCAGGCATCATTGTTGTAGTTCGTAACCTTAGTGGCCTATCTCTTTAGGGTCTTTACACGAGGTGACTATGGAGGGACAAGTCTTAACGGTACCTGGAATCGACGTTGGCCAAACTCGCTCGGGCTCCTTGGAGGGTATACCCATGTTTATGTGTGGGAGCTTGCACCAAGGCGTAAGTCCGTTAAGCAGGTCGTAAACGTAACTTTTCCACTCACTCTATCTTAGCCCCTTCTTATATTGTTCTCGCGACGTTGGATTTTATCACCAACTAGTGCGTTCATTGTAAGAAGGTTTTGTTTGCTTGTTTTCTTACTAGATTTTTAGTGTGTGAACATAGTTACCAACTTAACGAGAACTCTACAGAGTTCTCATTTTTTTGGGGGTCAAGATTTTTACCCCGTTTTTCAAAATGGTGCTACCGGTAGCAACCCCCTCCATTTTTAAGTGGTTTTTTGATATTTTAAATTTTCTGATACATAAGGTTTCCACTTTGTTTTTTTAAATGCTCATTTTTTCATTTATTTTCAAATTGGTCATTTTTTTTTAACGATGTTTTTTCATCTATTTTCATACTTTTTTTTTTTTATTCAATGGTGTTTTTAATCATATTTCCATGCTTATTTTTTTGAAATTAAGATTTTTCATATTTATGGTTCCATACATTTTAAATATAGTGGAAAATATCATTTTCAA
>ML853148.1:0-10875 GCA_009831015.1 Picea engelmannii | reverse complement strand
CTTTGTTTTTCACCATTTTGTTAGGTCATAAAATTTCTTAGCTCATATGTTTTGAATATGGTCAATATAACAATACTTTTAAGACATTATTTATGTTTCATTCAATGTAACTTGTATTTACTGTTTTATTATTACAAGTAAAATATTATTAAAAAGTGACGTTGAATTTTTAAAGTATATTGTGATATTTTCATGGCATTATGTATTACCTTGTGCTTTGCGTGATATAACATTTAAAAAGTAAGCATTTAAAGGTTTCTTTATGATTTTGTTTATAGTAATGATGCATTCTTTTACCACATTATAAAAATGTGTCATTTTCATACCCCAATTTTAGAATGGGTGCTACTGGTAGAAGTACTTTTCAATTTGATGGTTGATTTAGAGGTTTTGGTTTTAATGGTACAAAGTGATAAAAATACGATTTCAAATGATCTCAAAATTTAACGTTTTGAAAAGAAAAAAAAAAATAAAAAACATCTTATTTGTTTTTAGGTGCCGATTTTAAGGTTTTTCTGATCTCCTATTTAAGTTTTGAAGCCCATGTTTGAAAAACGTTGTAATTTTGACCCTGTTTTAAAACATGGTGCTACCGATAGCCCACTTTTTGATTTGAGGGTTGATTTTGATGTTTTTTATGAAAAAATATGGATTTTTTGGGCCAGAGTTCTCGTTTTGAGGTCACAGTTCTCATTAAGTTGGTAATTATGTTTTTGTTGTTTGTTTTCCCTAGAAGACTCTAGGTTGGATATGTTTTTAATGGATCCAGTTCCCGGAATGACCAATGAGGGAACCCATTTTCCAAGGGAACCTTTTGTTTTTCCTTCTTACAAAAACATTGACCCTCCTCACATCGCTACTTTGAGCCTTCTAGGTCTCACAATTGGATTACCGGTATGGTTGTTTTCCACTTAGGTAATCCCGAATGTAGCTAGTGCTTCATTTGTAAGCACTCCCCCCCAATAACATCAACCTCATGTTGATCCTTCACCTTTTTCACCAGTAAGATCTTCTTTTCCTTCTTCACTTGCAAGGTCTTCTTCCATTTCATCTTCTTCGCTGAGTGAAAACTCTGTAGCTAGTAACCCAGTGGATAAGAAGAAGAAGAAAATGAAGAATGAGAAGAAGAAAAATAAACAAGGGTCCAAACTTCCAACCACTGTCAGACATGTTGGAAATCAACCAGTTACTGTTGATCGTGCTGAGAGTGTTGATGATGCCAAGATCACCCAAACAAACCGTAATCCCAAGTACCCTTGCAAGGTTTGCAAGGGTAACCATCTTCTTAACGATTGCCCTGGTCTATCCAAGGTTGTAGAAGCATGGTCTACACGCCCTTGCCAACCCATGTCGTCAGCCTCTAAACAACATGATGATGACCTCCCATCAACTAGTCAAGATACTATTGAGAAGAAGAAAAATAGATTCAAGTTCCCGTGTATGTTATGAAGAGGGAGTCATCAAACTCACCTTTTCCCTCATATGGACGAAGCCTTGAAATTACTGGAAGACATGACTATTTCAAAACCTCAACTTCCAGCTGCTTATCACAAGCTTACTCTCGAACCACCTGTAGTTGATGGAATGACCAATCTGGTCCCTTCATCTGTCAGTTCGGTTGATCATGTAGTTAATCTGGTCACTTCCTTAGTTGATCTTGTTGACAAAGTGGTCGATCCGATCCCATCATTGGTCGATTCCACTCTCTCGTTAGAGAGTGTCACCCAAGCGGTCGATCCGTTTCCAGTCGTCGACCCCATTATCCCCTTGGAGAATGCAACCCAAGTAGTCGACCTGATCTCGTCATCGATCGATCCAACTCTCCCACTAGAGAGTAAACCCGATACTGCCCATGTTTTTCTCATTGATACATAATCTACCGTGTTGGGGGCATTCCTCCTTCTCCCGCAAAACTCTCTCCAAGTAATGAGGCCATCCTTTTTAATTGGGGTGTGCTATCTGGACCTCGTCTTCCCTCTCACATTCCTTTCAAGATTACAATACAAGTTTGTGGTCGGGATGTTCCTCAAACGTTGATAGATGAAGGTTCGTTCGTTAGTATTTTGTCCTCTATTTCTTGGCAATCTTTGAGTTATCCTCAACTTGCACCAGTTACACAGAATTTGCTATCTTTTAACAGAAGAACCAATCACCCTTTAGGGATCCTTCCTCAGTTTCCTATAAATTTGGGAGGGAAAACTGTCTTTATTAACGTCATGGTAGTCCAAGACCCCTTGGATTTCTATTTACTCCCCGGGCGAGATTATGTCTATGCCATGAAAGCTATCGTGTCCACTCTTTTTCGTGTGATATATTTCCCTCACGATGGAAGAATTATGGCTATTGATCAACTTTCGTTTGTTGGCCCGGACTTGACCATCGACTCAATGACATCTCTAAACAGTTCTTATATGCAGATGGCATCACCCCTGCCACATGTCAATTATGTGGCATTGTCTCCCATGCCTTCCGCTGCCGATGAAGATGACTTGGATTCAGTAGTTGACATGGTGATCTCTTCGATAGGGATTTTAGAGCTTGATCTCCTTACCCCTGTCACGACCCTCAACATGTGTTCCTTCCAAAGTGTTTTTCTTCCGTCCAGTGAAGATCTCTTGGAAGCCATGTTGAAGTTTTGTCCCTTGACATGGTGTCCTTCCAGAGAGTTTTCCTCTTGGAAGCCATGATCAAGAAGAGGAGTATGAGCATGTTTTTTTGATTTCAAGCTCATTAAAAAATGAAACCAGCTTTGAGCATGGTTTTTTGATTTCAAGTTCGGTAAAAAATGAAACCAACTATGAGGATAGTTTTGTATATCTGTGGCAACCTCATTAAAAAATGAAACAAAGGTCATGAGGATTGTTTTTCTTCTTTGTAGAAACCTCGTTAAAAAATGAAACATAGGTCTGGGGATTGAACCTGGATTCTCGAGAATAGTTCCTGTTCCTGTGTCAAGCTCGTTAAAAAATGAAATAAATTCCCCCCCCCCCTCTTTGATTGAGTCAAGTACTTCGTTACATATAGTATTTGAATCTTCTTTTCATCCTCATATGCCGTTGGATGAATTGAATCTTGGGGGGCAATGCTTTCAGCCTCTGGACTTCATGCTGAAGTTAAACCGCTAGCTTCTTAAGCTGGGGGCTAAGTACCAACCATCCCTGGATAATGCGTTGGGAAGTCACAAACATAGTTTTCTATGGTTCAAGCTTGTGTAAAAATGAAACCGCCTACACCAAGCATAGTTTCCTCTGGTTCAAGCTAGTGTAAAAATGAAACCAGGTCCAAGAATAGTTTTGTTTAGTTTTTAAGCTTGTGTAAAAATAAAATCTATCCCAAGCACAATTTTGTTTTGTTTTAAGCTTGCATAAAAATAGAAACAATCCCGAGCTTAGTCTTTGTTCTTTCTCATGCTTGTAAATCAATGAGAATGTAACCGAGTATAATTTTATCACTTTTTCAGACTTGTAAAGGTTATACGAAAAAGGAACCCCCTGGATTTCCCTTTAATCTCTTTTCAGACTCTCTAAACATGAAATGATTGTCGAACGACCTTGTTCTTTTCACGCTCATAAAAGTATTTGAGGAAAACATTTGATGAGCGACAAGTTATTACTTTTTTGGTCTCATCAGATTAACTTACGAAAAAGGAACTTGCTCTCTAAACATGAAAACCCCCTGAGTTTTCTTTTTTTGGACTCGTTAAACAAACATTGAAGGGCCCATATGAGATCGAACCAATCCTTCTTAGGGTTTGTTAAAAATACTCCGAAGGACTCATCCGAAGGATGAGCTTACAGTTCAAGCATATGTTATTCTCATCAAGCTTGTGTAAAAATAAAGAGGTACTCACCAGAAATGGTGGGGGAAAGTTGGGAAAGAAATGTATCTAAACCTGTATTATATGGAAGAGTTGCTTTTGAACGTGACACCCTTTCACTCGCTTTGTGTCTAGGTTGGAAAATCCGCTTGTCTCCTGATCATACTCCTTTATAAGATAATTGGTTTGTGATCCCTATTGTTGAGTCAATGTTTCCAAGACATTTGTCGTGTCGTCAATATGTTCAAAGAGAAGTTCAACCCGAAAAACCTTCTATTGCGTCGACCATTTCCACAGTCCTTAAGCCTTCTATTGCATCGACCATCCCTGAGTCAGTCTTGAATCACTTGTTACTTTGATCTACCTCAAATCGTTTTACCCGTTTCCTGTCATTGATGGGGGATACATTAAGGCCCTCCTGTGACGAGTCTTTCCCTGTCTACATCAACTCATTATCTAGGAATTAGACTTAGAAACTAATTGGTACTTTGGAACTTACATGCCTCAATGGTAGGTTTCCTCACTTTCGACAGTGGGTTTTCATTATTGACCCATGATCGAGAGATTCCGCTGAGTGTTCGACTTCAGCTCGTAAATTCACACCCGTTGGATTGTATTAGAGTACCTTGGGAGTAATTGACATTAATGGTGATTTACCTCGTACTTGTTAACAATATACACTAATGACCGGTAATCAAGTGGTGTCTATCATGTTCGACTTCAACACATGTATTCGCATGGTTAGATTCGTACTATAGAGTGGTGGAGATGAAGACCCTGAATCTTTTCTGACAGATTCAGGTTGTGTTGGAGTATATTCAGTGTGTACTGTTGCATAGATCCACATTGTATGTCTCGTGGATATGTTAAAATTTGAGTCTTTAACACATAGATCCACAATGTATTTTTGGTGGCTATGTTCAGATTTGAGTCATATTGGCATGGATCCACAGTGTATGTTTGGTGGCCATGACCTGTATTACTTGACATGGATCTTCGCATGTCGGCATTTATGATTTGAGTCATTTTTATTCTAAGTATGGCAATGCCTACCTCAGTGATGATATATTATTGTACTGTATTTCCTTGTTTGTTGGCAGATTTCCAACCGACGTGTTCCTTGTTCCCTACACACACTCGACAAAGTATTTCAGCTATCACTCTGTTCTAACTTCATACTTTGGGGGGCTCTCTGTTACACATTATTTTCATCATCCCTATGTCTGTTAATGATGTAAACCTATTCTTTGTCTTTAGAAGGATCAATGGCACAAATTCTTGAAGAAAGAAAGGAGAAGAACTTTCTCTGAGAGAAGAAATTGTATTTTCCTTTGTAAAAACCCTATTAAGGAAGGTCGTCACAAGATGAACTATATATAGGGTGCAACGATGCCTAATCGTCGCCCCCTGCTCTAAATATAGGCTGCGACGTCTTCGTAGGCTGCACTATACTTAGTGTGTGACGATTTTCATACATGGGAAAAATAAGCATCTTCTCGAAGCAAAAGTGTGTGGGAAGCAAGGAACTGTTGGAAGGGACCTTATGACATCAAGGCTTTGGTTGTAATCTCTCTTTCTATTATTTAATACATATGCACTTTTATTTCCTATATGAATCTTATTTGTCCATATTGTATGATTCCTTGATCACATACATAGTTTCATATCAAGTAGGATCTGTTATTCTTGTCTTCGTTGGATTGTGTTCTTTTGCAGATATTTCTCCATAAGCCTCGTGACGGAGCTTGGATTGCATTGGGAAAGTCGGATCTTCGATATTTAAATGGTATGTTCTAGATACATTTCTCATTTGATAATTGAAATCTAAGGAAAGAGTAGTGCATTGTCTTGTTTTGTTCTATTTTCGTAGTGAAGCTATGGGGATTGATTTGTGTTCGCACTCAAAATTAGCCCGATAACAAACTGCTCCACTCCAGAAGGGTACACCTTCACTAATACAATTCCATCGACTACTACACCTCCCTTACCTTGGGCTTCAACAACAGGTTGGCCCAAAATTCTTAGAGTACTGTATCTGCTACGAGACTCCCTCCAAGAGAACTCACATCCCAACAAACTCTCTCACCTGGGAGAATTGCTCACAAGCCTGGAAACCTACTTTTTCAATTCATCTCCTAAGAAATACAACAACATCATTCAACTAACACGCGGGTGATGACATCAACAGAAAACGGGTACAGACACCAAAATTGGCAACAACCAAATGCTAAGGCACAACATGACTTAGGTGAATACAAATGTGTCGGGCTTCATAGGAAAAACACACATGACGATGTCCAGTAACACAGGTTACAATCACGCGTGCATCAATGGGGAGTGTGGCTCTCTTCGAGGGTGTCTAACCTCGCGAGAGTACAAACGCAAATGGTGAAGGATCTGTGACAGTCGTGAGACTCGAGATCATGGTGAGAGAAACCCCGAACGAGCTGACTTGCCCACCTAAAATTGCATGCACTCAGGTTGACACATGTCTCCCTGAAGCCACATGAGTTCCACTTAAAACTGGTCCCCCCTTCCCCCTAGGAACTTAGGACAACATGGTTATATCAAACCTTAGCTTCCAGGAAATAATAATATAATATTATTCCTTTAGAGGTAAGCCCTCTAGCTTAGCCCCTATTCTTAGACACTTATCCCCTTCCCAACTAGTGGAGCTTAGTCCCCCATAATCTCTTCACAACTCCAAAATTTTCAAGGTATGTCCGGTGGGACATGAACCCACATCGCCCGATTATAAGTTAGATCATTTGGAGACAATGCGTGAGGTAGGAGATACCCACACAAAAAACTGCAGACAATAAGAATGTGGGAGGTAGATGAGGAAAATACCACATTAAATGACTATTCTTGAGGAATGATTACAGGTGGAATCTTCTTCTCCAAACGATTACCAAAGATGGTCAAGGGTCTGAATAATGGAAAATGGGACAGTTGGGGGTGTGAACAATGTAATAGTTGAGAGGTGTAGTGGGATGCAAGGAGACTACACATGAGGAAGAAACCCTAGTAGAGAAGAGATTTCATGGTGGTGGATGAGCTTCTCACATGAGGAAGAAACCCTAGTCTAATGTGGAACACAGACTGGATTGCATTAGGGAAATAAATTTTCATGTGAGGAGAGAGTGAACTCGAACTGACTACAGACGAGCACCATTTTGAAAATGGGGTAAGTAGAGATTAAGGTTTCCGATAGACTGAGTAGCACAATAATTGACTAGAGCACCAAAAGGTAGAGGGACAGATAGGAAGACATTTTTTGCACACGAGGGAAAGGAAACACCAAGAGAAATAATGGAGTTAACCTATTCTCTTATACCACCGTCAAGACAGGTATTGGAAGAAATCGTAACTCCACACTTGTTTGATTGCATTAATGTGAAACTTAATAAATATACAAACACTGACTCTTATTATTCCCTAACGGGTTACTCTTCCTATCACCTACTACTCTTCATATTTACAATTAATGTTACAAGTAATACAATCCCAAGGATTATGTGTCAACAATACCAAATGATATGGTACTTTGTGTTGATGTTCTTGGTTTGATAATGGAATTTGGGATTCTTGTCTAACTTGATTGCAAAGGTATTTTCAACTAGAAGAGGAGTATAATTCACCTTTTTCTTATGCAAATATTCAAGTATTTTCTTGAGCCACGAAATATCCTTTGTTGCTTATGCACTTGCCACATATTTTTCCTCTGTTGTGGAATATGATGAAACTAACTATTTGTGTGATATCCAGGAGACAACTGCTGATTCGAGACTCATGACATATCTCAAATTTAGCACTCTATTTTATTTATCCCCATTAAAGTTTGAATCAAAATATCCAATCAGGTTGAAGTCATCCACCTTAGAATACTTGAATCCAAAATCTTGAGTTCCTTCAAGTAATTTAGAACTCCTTTTGCAACAAACCAATGTCCTTCATAAGGTTTTTGCATGAACCTAGAAATAATCCCAACAACGAATGAAATATCTAGTCTAGTTTTTGTAAGGTAGATAAGACTTTCCACAAACTATTTGTACTTGGTTGCACCCTGAAATTCATTCCCTTCTTTTGACGCGAGCTTCAAATTTTGTTCCATTGGAGTAGAGAGAGGGTTACACTTAGCCATGCCAAACTTGTTCAACAATTCTCCAATATACTTCTTTTGGGAGACACATATCTTCTTTGGATTTTGAGTCACTTTAATTCCCAAGTAGTAATGAAGATGTCCCAAATATTTCATCTCAAATCCTTTCTTCAATTATTTCTTTATGAATGCATATATTTTTCATTTTTCCCTGTTATCAACATATCATCTAATTAAACTACAAGATATGCAACAATTTCTCCAACTTTCTTGACAAACAAAGTTGCATCATCAATATTAAAGTGCTTGAAATTCAATTTCAGAAGATGCTTAGTTATATTTTCATACCAGGCTCGCAGTGCTTGTTTCAGGCTATATAAGGATTTGATGAGTTTGAATACTTTATATTCTTTCCCCTTCACAAAAAAACCTTTTGGATGAGACATGAAGACATTCTCTTTCAAGTCTCCATTCAAGAAAATAGTCTTCACATCCATTTGATGAACTTTCCATTCATTCTGTGCCGCCAAGGAAAGTATAGTATGAACGATATCATTCTTTTCGTGAAAATACTTTTTCCATGAGCCTTTATTTGTACTTTTCAAGTGATTCATATGATTTGTGATTTTTCTTGAGGACCCACTTGCAACCAATTGGTTTGGTTCTGAATGAAGGGTCCACCAAATTCCATGTCCCATTCTTGATGAGAGCATCATACTCCTTTTGCATGGCTTCTTGCCACTCATCATGAGGAGAAACTTATTCAAAAGAAGTTGGTTCAAATTTAGTAGATAAATTCAATTCATAATCATATAAAACATCCATATCATTTATATCACCTAAATCTGAATTATCTACATCACTTCCATCTTGTCTCATAGAATTTCAAGTTCCCGTCTTTTTGACCTTATCATGATGACAAATTTCAAGTGTCTTTATGAGTCACTTTGGTGGAGCTTTCTAAGATGGTCCAGGTTGCTCAACTAATTGAGATGGTGATAAATTATTATCAAGGTTCAACCTTTCAATCCTCTCAATCACATCATCCAAATGAAATTCACATTCTGATGAAGTGGTTGGAACATCTTCATGAGGGGGAGACAATGCTTCAGAAGGAGATTACAGAGATTGATCCAAGATAGGTACCCCCCCCTCAATATATGGAATCTCATCATCAAATCATTGATATGTATTTACATGAATGAATCTATCTAGATGATCAAGACATCACTCAACAATTTTTTCATTCTTGGAGGATTTAAGAAAAAATACAACTTTGAAAAGAATGAATTACTTGTTTACCTCATCGTAAAAACAATATTCCTTGGTGGTATTTGAGTACCCCAAGAAGATGCACTTTTGACTCACATCAATATTTTTTCTTTGCTCCTTAGGAATTAAGGCATAACAGGTGAAACCAAAGACCCTGAGATGCCTCGCCGAAGGAATGAGACCATACCACATTTAATAAGGAGTCTTATTTCTAAGGGCATGAGATTGAGTATAGGACGATAAAATGCAGCCTATATTTTTTGTTTTTGGGTATCACCACATGGAACAACTTATACTTGCCACATGGATCTTTGGTTACCGTTTATGCCTTTTTTTTAAAGGGCATAAATTTCACATAGCTTTCAAATCCGAAGTCCATTTTCAGTGTTTTTTTTAAACCGCCTAATTTTTTTAGATCTTTCCATCCAGATCATCTGTTTCAGTTTTAAATCCATATTATCTACACATTTAATATGGCTTCTTCTAGTGATATTTTTCTTACCAGCACCAACTACTTCCAATGGAAATCCCATATGGAGGATTTATTAAGAAGTAAAGGCATGTACCAGATTACCTTGGGAAAGGAAAAATAACCCATTGATGATGAAAAGAAAGTCAAATGGGATAATAGGAATGACGAAGCATGCAGACTAATTAGAATGTTCATCTCTCATGATTTAAGGTTTCACCTTCAAGAAATTGATTACCCCAATGAAGCTTGGAAAAAGATTGAATTTGTGTTTGGTAAACACAATATTATTCGAGCACATCAGTTAGAAAATCAAATATTGACTTTAAGTCCAAATGATTTTTCTTGCATTGAAGACTATCTATTTAAGTTTAAAACACTTGGAATTTTATGTGAAGAGTGTAACATAAAGATGGAGGAAGAGCATTGCATCTATATTATTCTTTCCAAGTTAGGTAGTGCATATTATGTGTTTGTATATACCTTCTATGCCATTAGAGAGGCTCCAGGGAAAGCTTATCAAAAACCCACCCTTGAGTCCTTTTGTGATGATTTGATTAGAGAGAAAGATAAACTTGTACAACTTGGAGTGATCAACACTGTAGGTACCTTCAACAAAGACTTAGTATCCTAGCATAAAGATAAACCCAAGACTCCCAAAAATCAACATCCTTGCCACAACAACAAGAAAAACAAGGGGCCCAAACCCACTCAAAAAGATTCAGATCCTAATGGTGAGAAAGGAGAAAAATCTAAAAATAAGAAGATCGACATACATTGCAAATTTTGTGGGAAATATGGTTATCATGAGTCCAAATGTTTCAAGAAGATGGAAGAATTAGAAGAAGCAACGAAGAAGCACAACATCAATATTGATTCTACTTCTCCTTCTTCTTCTCATGGACATGCACTTTCTACTTCTAGTTTCTCCTTCAATGCAACTTCTACTACTTCTTTTGATGAGTGGATTATTGATTCTAGAGCATGTTATCATATGGCTAAGGATAAAGCCATATTTTATGCTCTAAATGAATGTAACACCAAGAAAATATTTGTTGGTGATGATAGATATCTTAGTGTTGTAAGATCTGGAATAGTTCAGGTAGATAATGGTCATTTCAATGATGTATTATGTGTTCCAAGTCTTTCATGTAACCTTCTATCAGTATATCAAATCACTCATTCAAGTGAAGGTAAAACCGTAGAGTTTTCACC
>ML853147.1:29924-48751 GCA_009831015.1 Picea engelmannii | reverse complement strand
AAGAAAGATGAGAATCAACCATGAAATTTTAGTACACGTCCTCTTCTTTCCAATAAATGGTCATACGACCCAAGAAATGGATGAATCACTAGCGAGGCAAGAAAAAATGTTGTTTAGAGGATAGGTATGACTTGTGGGTAAAGAGAAAACACAAACTAGCAAGGAAATGGTGGCCCAAAGGAGAGATATGATCTATGGGTAAGGAGAACACTTAGCCAGTATGAAAATTAAACTCAGGGATTGAGAGGGTGACCCTCGAAGAGAGAGAAATCCCCCAACAACTCTTAAAATACCAATTTAACAACTCCCAAATTAACAACAACAACTCTAGAATGGGAATCATTGATTTCCCATCTCTGAAATCACCCAACAATGGAGAATAAAGAGCTATTATGATGGGTATTATCCATTAAAATGCTGCAAATGAAGAAAAACCTCCACACTACATAGATAACTAAATATATATCCCATTAACCACACAACAATGATTAACAATCTACAAAGCAACCATTAAAATGCATACAGTAGCTTCAATAAATGGCAAAATGAGTTAACCTAGAAACATACCCAACCATAGAGTAATTAATCACGATGAACTCAAAATTTACCCTAGAAACCCAAATGGGAAAAACAACTTCCAATGGGACTCAATTTCTTTATTTCGACAATCTCTGGTACAATGTAACTATTGGCCCTTTAAGCCTCTTCCTCCCTTGACCAACAAAAATCCCATTGAGAGTGAAAATAATGAAAGAAATAAGGAGAGTTGGGGGTAAGGGGGAATGCCAACAACCATGACCCTTCATTTCCCATTCCTCAACCTCTCTTCTCTCCTATTCTATTTTTTTCATTTAATTATTTTCTCCCTCTCACATTTGTCTCATTCAACTTGTACATTTTCTTTGTTTTACAATGTTTGCTAACCTTCATGAATCTCCTGATTAAACTTGTAGGTACCGAGTCTTACGCCCATTCGTCATTCAGACCCATTTTCGGATTATGGGAGGATCAAATGTCCATATTAACATAATTACATGATCTAGTAAAGGAGACTCATGTAATAGTACAAAATGTGGTGGTATAGTCGCAACATTAATTTAAGGAGGAATTATGTGCATTTAAGGAGAGTTGTATCATTGATGAGACATATCCTATCATCTAAGGAGAGTATACCAATGAAATACATGACTAGTATGATTTAGAGGATGATTGTGATAATTGGTACATGGATAGTTGTCATTTATGGGAAGACAACTACTTTCACATTCTAATTGATGACTCTATTCCACCTTATGTAGAGAACACCATTGAAGGAAAATAGGAACCCATTATGATTACCAATGTTTATCTTTCATATTCTCCAATTGTTTTGTTCCTTCTAGATCTGACCTCAACAATTTACAACTATGTGGATGATATTTTGGAGGATTTTATTTATTTGGATCCATGTGACATTAGCGGACATTTGGAGCACACTACTTGGACACTGAAGGAACTAATTGGATGTTAGCTTGAGCACCTAGACATGAGACCTAGATTTATGGATGACTCACTTGGATTACTTCAAAACTGCAATGCACACGGGACATTGGCTACTTCAGCATGGTGGTCAAAGCTCAGAAGGGTCCATTAGAGTGATAATAATGGAGGTCATTTAATGTAAGGTGGATTAGGTAATTTGTGTTTGTTAGTATTAAATAAGGCCCATTATGGTAGTTTGTATGGAATAAATGTAGTGTGGCCTCATTAAATAAGCTTCACTAGGTACTTAGGAGGCTATTATGATTAAGGTTATCTTGTTAGCTATAAATAAGGATGGATTTATCCTTATGAATTATGCGTGGATTTTACTGTATTTGGAGCTTAGCTCATGAGAGGTCCCTAACCTTAACAGGAAAGTGAAGAGGAGTGGATTCCTTTGGTAAATGAATCAATTGTAAAGTGTTTCCCTACCTTAAGGGTTTTGATCTTAATAAAGTGTGGAGCATTTCTTATATCTCTTTTGTGATTCAATTTCTTGGGTTAAGGATCATAACATACATTGCAACAACATTTGTCATTACAACAAGAACATGCGTAGGTAAGGCAACAACCTACCAATAAACCTTTCTTTGTGATGCACCTCCATAATATTGTAGCACAATAAATTCATCAAATGTTGAAATCATCAACCATACTCTCAAACAGTCTCACATTTTTTTATTGATCACCTTTAATTCTACAATGCTTTGATTGTTTTGACTTTGGATTTTGGAACTCCATAAAGTCAACCCAGAGTTGTACCAAAGTCACATTGTGAAATGTGAGATATTTTTTCTTACACTTCTTATGCCACTGCGATGCTCTCCCTTACAACATCATTTGGAATTCCACCAAACACTCGTGTCCATGGTTTTTTGCACCTTCTAAATGGTGTCATAGAGAAACCAATGTTGCTCCATATCTTTGTCACCTCTTCCATGGAACAAAGGAAGCTACAAATATGACTCATTTGGATGAGTTACCACCATTTTTTGATGTCTATGTAATAATACAAATCTCTTGGGTCCTTGTTGTCGTATCACTAGTGCTACTCCTACAACAACACTTATAAAATTGGAAAACCTTGAAGACAACTTTTAAATCCCTTGAGAGATCACACTTGCACTATTCACATCCACTATAGTGGGTTTACTTGAATTACTAATCAAGCATACACTTGCAATTTGTTGAGAAATGATCACAGGGTCTTGAAAAACTTCAAAAACCATAGAGTGTAAGATGTAGGATGAACATGGTTCACTATCATTTTGGTATGCTTCCTTGTCGGTATGACAATTTGGAGGGTTAGAGTACCAAAACGATGCAAACTCAAATGCATCTTTGAATGCCTCTTCTTGGTTTCATTATTCCATGGCTTCTTCAATGATGCCCAAGTTAATGGGCTTGGCTAGTGCCTCTACACCTATATTCCAAGTATCTATGTTCTCGTGTTGTCATGTGCTTGCCACCTCAACTCTCAAGAAGTTCTTTCCACCTAACTTCTTCACAACACCACACTTTCTTGATATTTACTTTTGGGGCTAGCTAAAGCTCCTTCTTATACTTCTCTTATCCTTTGCTTCATCTCACACTCTTGGACGCAGCTCATGACCATATCCTCTTGTCAACAACTCTTTCTTGGTGCTTCGGGAGAAATCCCCCTGTATTGGGTCTAACGTAAAGGCAGAGCAATAAATTCCTTAAAATACTGATCTACGCTTAATATAACCCAAAACCAACTAAACTAAGTGATGAGAGAGAAAGGAAAGAGAGTTAATGAGTGCACCTTTAGTCCTTGTGGTTGGTGTTGACCTCTTTCGCTTGTTGTCGCTTCCTAGATCACAGGTCTCCTCCCAAAGATGACCTGCAAAAGGTTAGGAATACAATGCCACAACATATGCAATCTCTATTGATCACTTTAAAAGTTTATACATAGATATAAATTCACAAACTAACAAAAGCATGTAAACATAGGGTTTTGGGACAAGGATGAACTCTTTTATTCAATTTCAAGATAAAAATTATTACAACCTTTGTTGGCAACCACTCCACGAACCAAGTATGGGCTCCTCTGTCGTGGCTCCAAGTGCATCAATCCCACATTAGCTTCTCACAACCAACATATCACCAAGGAAAAGAGAAAGGGTTGCATAAGGAGAAAGGATGGAGGGGAAGGGTGAGGCTAAAACTCAGAATGGGATGCAAATCTTGGGCTAAGAAAAGGAAGGGATTTTGGAAGATTTTTCTTATTCTCTTGCTCATGTTCATAAATGACTCCCCAATACCTCTTTTTATATGAGAAAAATATGGTTATTTTGTTTGGGGACGAGTTACAAGGGGTAAAATGGTTAGGAACCCCTTCATATTCTGTAAACTCCGTCGAATTCCGCACATTTTTATAATTTTTGCAAACTTTGGAGGTAAACGCGGGCTATCTAGCATGCAACATGTATGTGTACGCGAGCTAACTAGCATACAACATGCGTGTGTACGCAAGCTATTAGTTCATCAGAGCGCGTACACTCCAAAAAATGGTTTTTTTAAAAGGAAGCCTTAGCAGTATTTTGAAAAAGTATATAAATGGAAGTGCCAGTGTGTTGTATGCACAGATAAGGCATTTTCGGACTATAACAAATGCCCCCTAATGTGTGAGGTGAGAAGAAGAACTAATTATTGATATACATTACAATATCTTTACACAGTGGGAAGGCACGGAGTTGAGTGAGCTCAAGACGAGTGTTCGTGAGCTGCCATATGAAAAACAATGAGAATCTCTCTGAGGTGGGCATACCCATGCTCAGGATGAACTAAGCATGGCTTCCAATATAGTACACTGCATATCCATGTCATATATGACTACTAGACAAAATATAAATTTATATAGTGTAGCTGCGAACAATATACATCGGATCTACATCTCAAGATCATCTGAATATATACAAGTACAATATGATATGCATCTTCGGGAAGCATTGATGTATGTGGTTGGAGATGAGGACTTCATAGCTTAAGCAACGAATTCAATATCTTTGAAATCTCAGGTAGGAGTACAATAGGAGTGTAAGACTCACTACCCTGAGGTCTTCGACATGTTGTCAGGGAAATACTAGAGGATCTCGATCATCAGGAACAAAACTTCATTGTCTTTGAATCCAAACTTGATTGGACTCTCGGGATGGCTGACTCATGAAAGTCAAAAGATAAACTGCAGAATGGCCGACTCAAGTTGGATAAAACTTCCCTTGGACAAAATCACAACAAAATGATTAGACTCGGGCAACATAGTATTGACATAAGTCTATGATATGGGAGGCACCACAAACTCTCCATATGTTTGGAAGAGTAACCAAACGAAGGAGGACAAAGCCCTATGTAATGAGAACAACTTCCTAAGGTCATACTAGATCCCAATGCTTGGAGAACAAACAAAAGGATGTGCTTTTTCCAAGGGCGACTATCTTGTTGCCGATAAAATAGAATGTATATCCCGTCCCCTCTTTTTGGAATATTTGATTTTTTTTTCATTTTCAAATTTTTAACAAGCTTGAAAAAGAATAAAAGAATGTTACGTTACACAGGAGGAATGAGTGTCATGAGCAAGTAAAATAGTTCCAAGCACATGGAACATACTGATGCTCAGTGCAAGGAGACATGTGCAGGATAAGGACACTCGAGAAAACTCCTCCATGGGTCAAGTTGTTAGATCGTGAGGGAAAAAGTGCTACAAGGCTTGCATTTAAGGAATTCTTTGAAGGTTCAGTTAAATAGCAACATGAATCCGACATTAATCCAAAGACGCAAAGATGAGACATGTGATGTGATTAAGTATGACACAACAAGACTCCTTCCATGTGGAGTTTTACGAGCCCAGAGAAGGTAAGATCGATGATTTGTCACATTTAGAGAGTCTGAAAAACACTAAAAGAAGACTCCAGAGTGTTCATTTTTCATGATTAGTCCAGTCGGTTCGAAAAAGGGTTAAACTTATACCGAAATGACGTCTCTTGAAAACCATTTTAACGAGTGTGACTGAGATAAGATCACTCGGCTATCTTTTCAATTTTAAAGAGTCTGAAAAGAGCTTAACTATGGACTCACAACATTTTTCTAAGTTTAGTCTCCTTAGCTCGAAAAAGTATAAAATATAACTTAGGAGAACTCTCCTGGCAAGACATGTCTCCTGAGGCATAACTTTTTCCTGGATAATCTATTGGCCGGAAAAAGGGTTAAACTTATGCCAAATAAGTATTCCTTTTGGACCAATTATCGAGTGTGAAAGGAACAAGGTCACTCAATGATATTTTCATATTTAGGGAGTCTGAAAAGAGCTTAACTATGGACTCCAGGGGGGTTCCTTTTTCATATATAATCTCCAAGGCCTAAAAAAGAGATAAACCAAAACCAAGGAGAATGACCCTTTTTCGAAAATTTAGTCCCTCAAGACTGAAAAAGGGTTAAACTTATGCTTAAGAATACTCTCCTAGAGAACCAAAGCTCCTAGGGCATACCTTTATTCGATAATTAACCGTTCGGACCAAAAAAGGGATAAACTACCATTAGACAAATGTGCCTTCAAATTTGAGTTTGACGAGCGTGAAGGGCAACAAGATCACTCGACAATCTTTTCAAATTTAGAGAGTCTGAAAAGTGCTTAAAGAAGACTCCGGGGGGACTTCTTTTCTTAAGTAATCCAAATGAGACCGAAAAGAATAAATAAGCTCTCGCTAGATGTTGATTTCAAATTTTAAGAGAGCCTGAAATCCAACAAACCATGCTCATAGGGATTTCCTCGAGTATGAGCCAGAAAAGATGAAGAAGAAAGTGGATTCAACACAAAGTCATGGAGGGACTAAACATGACTCATGTTCCTATGAAGTACTTCAACATGTGCACCAAATGGCAAACAAGGTTCTAAATAGGATGCCTATGGAAGGAAGGCTCTACCACATAAAGTACAACACACTTATCAACAAAGAAGGTTAGTGTCACAATTCAGTGGGGTCGATCCTAAGGCTAAATGAACCAGGAAATGGATAATGAAAAAAATGCAAGTAGGGAAAAATCTAACCTATATGCCAGTTTCGAGGTCAATACATGTCAGAATAGATCAATACGACTAACAAATGTCAAAGAAAAATGTCTCCAAGATCCTGTATATAAGGCCAATAACATTCATCCAAACGTTAATAAATCCAATATAGACAGAAACTTAAGAAAATAAGAGTTACTAGTGAATACAAAACTGTAAAACAACAAACTTGGACTGTAAAATATGTACAAGGTACCATACAACCTTATAACTCATGCATGATAGTAGTTCAAGTAGAGCCTGTTACTAGGCTCTAACCAAGATTCTCTTCAATAGTCAACCTGGAAAGTATCCCCAAAGGGAAGAAAACACAAACCACAGTGTAAGTCTTCCCACGGTATAGAATAGTCATGGCTTCAAGGATATCCTCATCCGAAGGCAATTCAAAATCCGAGAAATCACGCGAAGAAGGAGGTTCGACAATCCCAAAGGGCGAAGAAAACTGACCATATTCCATATGACGATGAAGGTTTTGGCTAGGGTTGGCAGAGTCTATCAGCGAAGAATCACAAGCATGAGGGCTTGAGGATCTACAAACAGTGAGATCAGACTCAAAAGGAGACTCAAGATCACTCAGACCAAGAGGGGGAAGCAAGGGCTCCCATGCCCCCATTGGACAACAAAACTGATCAATTGTCGAGACCATGTCTCAAGAAGGCAAACATGATTGCACATGTTCCTTCTCAAAGAAATTGAACAATGAGGATAAGACGCCACATAATTAACCTGTGGTGGGGTAGATTTTACACTAACACTAGGAACATATAAAGGGGAATCCTGAACTAACGTCGAATTGGGATGGTTATTATCAGATGTCAGCTGGTTGTTAGTGACAATGCTTCCATTGTGAGGGAAATGCATCACTCGGAAGAGCGTAGACACCACAACATTCATAGCATATACATAATCACGCCCAAGAAGCATATTGAAATCTAACGGGCCTTGCACCATTATAAAACTGACAAGGAGAGTCCTCCCATCTAACGAGATAGGCAACTGAGGAAGACTCCCCAAATACTCACTAGGACGCCTGTCAAAATCCAAGAACTCATGTGAAGTAGACACAAGCTCAAGAGAACCCAAAGCTTGCCAAACCGAGGATGATAAAATACTTGCAGAGGCTCTTTCATCTACAATACATTGGTAAATGTTTTTTGAATTAAATTCAACCCTTATTTGAAAGGGTGTAGAAGAAGGAAGAAGAGGCTCAACAAGGTTATTCCAATCAAAGGAAACCATCCTAGGATTTGGAGGGGGCATGCTTGAAGTGAGCAGAATGCCCCCTTGTTCTGAAAGTACTGAACTGGAAATGCTAAAAACACAGTCAATAGACACATTGATCCCCATCAGAAGAGTGGGATCAACCAAATATTGCATCAGCGTGACCACTTTGGTAGACTCAACACTCTCCAAGAGAAGAGTGGGATCAACCGAGATTGAATCGATGTGACCACTTTGGTAGACTCAACACTCTCCAAGAGAAGAGTGGGATTAGTCGAAGATTGCATCGACGTGACCACTTTGGTAGACTCAACACTCTCCAATAGAAGAGTGGGATCAACCTAAGATTGCATCAACACGACCACTTCCTCAACCACTGGTTGAATAAGCTCCAATACAACATGGTCTAAAGGCACGTCACACCCCAAAAAAGGAGTGGGATCGGATGAAGATTGCATCGACACGACCACTTTCTCAACCACTGGTTGAATAGGTTGCAAGGAAACATCAGAAGACTAGGAATCAAAAGAGTTTGTATACAGAGACCACAATCTTTGTGCCTATGGAAGGTCAGGGCATAAATGATTAAGGTGATCTCCCTTGTAAAGATTACAAGGGAACTTAGGCTTACGTCTTATCTGTCTCGGTTTCTCAACAGAATCAATGCCCCCAGCATGACTAGCAGTGGTTGGTTGCACATCTCCAACATGACTTGGTGATTGGTCGGTAACATGGATCACAGAGGCTACATACCTATCTCTAGTATGACTAGGAGTGACTGGACTTTTCCCCCCAGCATGACTTGCAAAGGTTGGGTGTTGGTCTTCAACATGACTAGCAAATGTTGAGGACCTATCTCCAACCTGACTCGTAGAGGTTGGTAATTGAAATCTAGTATGAATTGCAAGGACTAGGTTTGTGCCCCTAGCATGACTTGCAGAGACTAGTTGTTGGTATTCAACATGAATTGCAGAGGTTGATGACCTATCTCCAATCTGACTCACAGAGGTTGGTGATTTCTTCTTCATATTCTTCCTCTTTCTATTTCGTTTAGAGTTTTGATTACTAGTAGCTATACTTTCACCAGAGAAGTTAGAAGGAGAAGGAGAAGACTTTGTTGATGAAGGAACATCAACATGATTCCCATGACATAAGGTGCTTAACTGAGAAGTGTCAAGAGCATTCAGAACATTTGGAATGGTATCCAACCAAACCGGTAGTCCCACATTCAAACCAAGAATGTACAAAGTGGCCATCAAAGGGACACCAACATTTCTGAAGAAAGGAAAAGCACAAGAATCCCTTTGCGAAGGGGTTCTTTGGTTGGTATCGTCGGGAACTTTTTCCATCAAGATATTATGCACAGGTTCTTCCCTTGTGGGATCATGCAAGTCCATAAAAGTCTCACACACTGACTTGGGCGAACCAGTGTTGTAAAAATATACACCTATAAGGAGGCGGCTCCACGTTTCTAAACAGAAGACACAAAATTCCTCACAACCAACGAAGTGGGTGTCCTACCACCTTAGGTCAAAGACCCAAAACAATGATTGACTAACTGCTATGGAAAACTAGAGAGCACAGATCACACCACTAAGAATAAAATCCTAAAAAGATACAAGCCAAACAAATGACCCTTCTAAATGCTTCCAACCTAGGGAGATCAAGTCATGATCATTCAAAGCATTCACAAAGGAAAACGATTGGCTAGGAGAAGTACTTACTCAGACCTCCGACCGATGGTCCCTTCGGGTGTCACCCAGAGAGTACAGATTCTGCTTCAAGTACTGTGATACACCCCTCGCAGTCACCTATGTGTCAACCTATATAATGGAAACTAGGCCACAAACTTGTAATCAACAACCAGGGGGTACAGTCGACAACCGAGTGAGTGTATGGGCAAGGTAACTAAGCCCGAAGATCATCCTAAGGCCTAAAACGCAACAGGGCCAGAATCACTCTTAGAGTACCTTGGATGGGTCCAAGTGTCTCAGAGGTCTGACACAAGTCGGGCCAATAATGCTACAAGATTCACCCCCAATACACACTCTCCCAAACGCTTTGTCGGGATCAAGAGTGGATATATCCGTCACTGTCCTCCACACGGCCTCATGTTTGACTCCCGTGTAAGAGGAGATTCCCGGATTGAGTAATTAGAAGATGGATTTTTCACACTCTAGCACAAACACCTAAGTTAAGTTTTGGTTGGCCTTGGAGAATTTACCTCTCCACACCTAATACAAGGCCCTAGCCTAAGATATTGGTGAACCCTAGAAAAAGTGTTACTAATGTATTTTAGATTAGCGCGTTCATTTTAGGGGCTTTTCTTACTCAAGGAATGGAAGTGCAACTTAAGTTGTTTGGGACTCTTGCAAAAAATGAAACTTATAATAACACTGGCAAATAAAACTTTACACTAATCCTTCAAATGAAAAGAGTTTCAAGGAAGAAAAACCATGAGCGATCCTTCAAATTTAAAAATGAAATATTTTCTCCTTTCCATGCAAAATGCACAATGCAACTTTCGAGTGAAACAAAAGAGCAAATGAAAGGGTTTTCTTTCTTATTTTTGTTTTGAAATGCTTTCAAGATGAGAAAAAAAAACAACCCTATGCTAATTCATTTTTCTTTTCCAAAGAACAATGCAAAGCAAATGCAAAGAAAGAAAGAGACCTAAAAAACTAGGTTTTTTTATTTTTATTTTCTTCCAATCAAAGCAAAACTAACAAAAGATGCTAAAAGAAACCACAGATTTCACGAATGTTTTTTAAATGCAACTCATTTTTCTTAAAATTCAAGCTAAAAATAAGCTAAAAATTCTTGGAAACATAGAGAGAAAAGAGGATTTCTTTAGGTTATTTCATAAACAATCCGAGCCTGCAAATTGTCTAAACCCCAAACAATAGAAGCTTATGGAACTCAGAAAGACCTAGGAACCACAAGTTTCCAATAGGAAAAGGAAAATATTTTGAATTTTTTTTCCAAAACCATAGAGACGTATGTTGTGCACAACCAACTTATGTATGTACGTGGGCTGTATATAATGTAGAACGTGTATGTACGCATGCTATACAAAGAACAAGGCGTGTACACCTCTATAATTTTTCAAAAAAAAAGTTTGGACAAACAACCTGGGAAAGGGAAGCTGGTAGGCACTTGGAAGGTGACTAGAGACCCAACCCAACTCATAACACTCAAAAAACTTAGAAAGAAACTTAAAATCAAATCAAACCAAGATCTCCCACTGAGACCCTAGAGAAAGTCCCTAGTGGAGTCGCCAATTCTACTTCCGAGGAAAATCCCCCTATAGTGGGTCTAAGGTAAAGGCAGAGCAATAACTCCCTTAAAAGACTGATCTACCCTTAATCCACCCCAAAACCAGCTAAATTAAGTGATGAGAGAGAAAGGAAATAAAGTTAATGAGTGCCCCTTTAGTCCCTACGGTTGGTGTTGACCTCTTTTGCTCGTTTTCGCTTCCTAGATCACGGGTCTCCTCCCAAAGATGACCTGCAAAAGGTTAGGAATACAATGCAAAAACATATGCAATCTCTATTGATCACTTTAAATGTTTAGACATAGATATAAATGCACAAATTAATAAAAGCATGTAAACATAGGGTTTTGGGACAAGGATGAACTCTTTTATTCAATTTCAAGATAAAAAGGATTATAAACTTTGTTGGCAATCGCTCCACGAACCAAGTCTGGGATCCTCTGTCATGGCTCCAAGTGCATTAATCTCACATTAGCTTCTCGCAACCAACATATAACCAAGGGAAAGAGAAAGGGTTGCATAAGGAGAAAGGTTGAGGCTAAAACTCAAAATGGGATGCAAATCTTGAGCTAAGAAAGGGAAGGGATTTTGGCAGAGTTTTCTTATTCTCTAGCTCATGTTCATAAATGACTCCCCAATACCTCTTTTTATATGAGAAAAATATGGTTTTTCGGTTTGGGGACAGGCTACAAGGGATAAAATGGTTAGGAAACCCTCCATAGACCGTAAACTCTGTCGAATTCCACGCAATTTTATATTTTTTGCAACTTTTGGAGGTAAACATAGGTTATCTATCATGCAACATGCATGTGTACACGGGCTAACTATCATGCAGCATGCGTGTGTACGCGAGATATTAATTCATCAGAGCACGTACACTCTCCAAAAAATGGTTTTTTTAAAAGGAAGCCTCAAGAGTATTTTGGAAAAGTATGTAAATGGAAGAGCCAATGTCTTGTATGCATAGATAAGGCATTTTTTGACTATAACACTTGGTGTGGATGTTTTCTATTTCTTCGTGCCACCTATTTTTTGTTATCTTTGCATGTCTATGTTGTTGTTTCTATCATTATTTTTAAGTGTCAATTACCTTTACCATCATCGATCCTTTAACTAGCTTATGGCATCGACTCTCCATCATGATCCAGGTGGATATTGGTGGCCACCTACCTGTTCGAAATTCCAATTGGCTCATCTTGACAGTTTTCAGTTCAGTACATTTCTATGTAATGGGGACATTTCTGTGTAATTGTGGGTTCTTCACTTACGGAGCTATGCTGAAGCCCTACATAGAATCTGGTTGGATATTGATGGTCGCCCACCTATTCCAACTGGCTTATTTTGGAAGTTTTCATGACAATACATCTTTTTGTGCTTGCAGGGTCGTTTTGGGGCTCTAAACAATGTATTCTTGGCTTGCCACAGTCAAACTGTAGACTGAGTCAAAGTTTGACAGCATAATGTGTAGTTCTCGAAAAGACCTTTCCAATGGGATATCACACACCTAAAACGGAGATCGTATGCAAAAGTTACGACCCTGAGAAGTTAATGTACTAACTTACCCCAACAAGGCCCATATGACTTTTGGCGCTTCATTTCCTAGGGTTAGGTTTTTGGATGTCTATGGTTTTGGCAGTTGTGTTTATCATAAAAGGCCTTTAGAGCCTCATTGTACATCTTCTGGCGAATTAGCGTAGTTGTCACATCTCTTCTTAGAGATAAAGTTGCCACCATTCTATCGAGTCTTGCACTCTGTATTTTTACAGTCTCTGTACATTTCTTTCATTAATGGAAATCCTGTAATGTTGTATGTCTTTGTTTCTGGCAATTTTTATGTGTATTACATTGTAATATCTTTGCTTTCATTTTGTTCCGAAAATAATCTGGATCGCATCAGGTCCTCTTGTTGTTATACTGACCCCATGTAGGAATTACACTTCCATCTCAGCGGAGCTTCGAAACATACTCCATTCTACCATTAACATTTTTATCCACATTGGTATTTATTTAATTAGTCTCTTATGTGGCCCTTTCATAAATAATTCAAGCACCTTGGTCAATGACTAATGGCATTCTATTCAAAACTCCAATGCATAAATTTCCACTACTTCGTCATTTCCTCTATATTGACATCTTGAGCACTTGAGGAAGTAGAAGCCTGAGCAGGAGCATATTCTTTTTGTTTCTTCTTATCTATATTGTCAACCTTAATCTTAATATTTCCATAAAATATGATTGCATTAAAATTGAACAGCGAAAAACAGATTGTTCAAGATAAGTGGTGAATCCATAATAAGTTTCCTTAATGTCATGCGTTGTGCATAAATCCTTCAAACTAAAATAACATCCTCGTCAAAGTGAGTTATTTGGAAAACATTGTATGACTTTCTCGAAGAAAATGCCCCTCCCCCCCATATGAAACAACTTCTCTCGATCCAATCCATTAAGAATTCTAACTCCACAAGGAAACATATGGAGACAATTAGATCTGAAACACCACAAGGTATCAATGGATCGTCGAAGTAAAATTTCTCTAGAAGCAAGGCCTCTAAAACAATCGAGAAGATTTTAGTGGGTGAAGAAACAATGATTTCTCCAACTCACACTCCAAACAACATGCCTCCGAAAAATCTTGAGAAATAGACTCTAGGTTACAAAAAGAAAGCTAAAAATAATTGCTAGCCCACTTCTTACTACAAGACCAAATCCCAAACAAGGGGAAAATGCCAAACTAGATAATTTAAATGTATTGTTTATGTTAATTTATTTGTAATCAATTTGTAAGGACCTATACTACTAATCAAGAGAAGGAAAAAAACATTGAGAGAAACTCGAAAAACATGCTCCAACCCCATCCTAGTTGGGGATGGAGTCAAAAAAATAAAAAAACCTTCTTCTCTATTTTGTACTATGTAAGTTAGGTAAAGCCACGACATTTTTTTATTAATACAACCCAATATCCTCATTATTGTAACAAAATATACATACATGCATGCATACCTCTCTCTCTCTACACACACACACACACACTACTCATCAAGAGAAAGAAAAAAACATTGAGAGAAACTCGAAAAACATGATCCAACCCCATCTTAGTTGAGGATGGAGTCAAAAAAATAAAAAAACTTCTCTTTATTTTGTACTATGTCATTTAGGTAAAGCCACAATGTTTTTTCTATTAATATAACCCAATATCCTCATTATTGTAAAACAATATGCATACATACATACCTCTCTCTCTCTCTACACACACACACACACACCAGTGTCAAGTTCATGACCTTCACTTCCCAATGCAATCAAGATCATGTTATGCACCTATTAACATATTAGAAATATATGAATGCAAAAGTCCACATAAACAATGTAAGATGGGTTGTTAGTTTTATGGGAGGGACATTAATGCAAGTAGATTCTCATGTTGCCTAGGGAGTAAGAAGAGGTTCATGTATTGTTTGCAGAACAAAAATAACCAATCATCTAACTACATAAGAAAAGGACTCAATGTGGTTGAGATACTTACAAGCTACTCGCGTGATTCTCTAGGCCTTATAAGTATTTTTCACAAGCCTAAAAAGGACTTAATGGAAATTCATTTTATTATCACATACTACACAATCCATCCCTTTAGCATACACTTGGCTCAATGGTTTTAGCTCAAAATTGAATTTTGTGAACTAACACTAGTTGCAAGTGGTTCAAAAGGCAAAAAAATGACACCAACAACACTTAGCCTTGACTTTAACTATCTCATGGATATGGAATAATATCCCAAACTAAAATTCATATAATGGCCACTTAATATTTAATCAAAGGCACAAGAACATCTTATTAGTTTCCCAACTTGGCCTTAACTAGACCTTATTCATTCATATAATAGATGCTTAAATCTAGGGTCACCATTCATCAAGCATATACATGTGTAACAATGTTGAAACATGGGAGCAAGTGCATAATATATAACAAACTTTTCTTATGGCATACATTTGTCTATTGTTCCTCGGGCTATTCCTAGATAAGGAACAATGCCAAGGCACCCGATGGAGGCTTTGAAGGCCTCCCCACTTTAAGCTAATCTGAAACAATTCGGTACCTAAAGGGGTATCCCTCATTAAATAAGAATGATTTAAATGAAAATACATTTTCTTGCAAATCAAGATTACTTCGAAGTTTATGAAATCACAATACATATCATCATCTCAACTTAAAATAGGCACCTTTATCCTATCCTAATAAAACATTGAAAATAAGTTAAGAGAATAACACAACATGCTTAACTCAAGATATCATTAAGTAATATTGAAGATAAAGCTTTCACTATCTACAGTCCATAGAAAGGAGATTTCCTAGAAAACAGATCATGACTACATCAAAATAAGAAGAACACATTAAAAAAAACTAAATAAAAGATACCATTCAAAAAGTTTGAAATATGAAATACGCAATCTCAAACAAACATTACTGGCATTATAAAAAAGGTTGTGTTAATTATTCCAATATACAAAGCATTCACTTACAAAATCCATAACGCATTCCATGATAATAATGTATATTAACTAGGCATATAATGAATCATCAAGGAAACAAGTGTACATTCAAAATTAAGATCGTGTCTTTAACTATTATGCACGAAATTCTTTGAACACATCTATACATATAAGAAAACAAAATAACAAAGAACATCGAGGATAAAGAAAATATGATTGCATTAACACTCAGCAGTGAAAAACAAATTGTTCATGATAAGTGGTGAATCTATAAAAAGCATCCTTAATGTCATGTGATGTGTATAGATCATTCAAAGTAAAGCAACATCCTCCTTAGGGAAAGTTACTCAAAAAGTAGCGTATGACTTTCTCAAAGAAAATACCCCTCCACATCTATGATTTTTCCTCCCTTAAATAAGCATCTAAACCTAACCGCTTCTTCAACTACCATTTTCCACATTGACTAATGTCCACTTCGAGTTTGAATCCCACACGATCTATTTTGAATGGACATTACGCCAGCTATCAAATTGGGAATTCATGTTAGACTTTATGAATGTGGTTAGATGAATCATTTTTGCCCGTTATAGGTGTGACTTCATTTCCTTTCGATATGATTCATTTTTCTTTAGGTGGAGCCCCTTTTTTTTTATGGGATGATTTATTTTTCTTTGGATGTGATGTAATGTTCATTTCCTCTTGATCGTGACAGAGGATGACTTAGTAGCCTATACGACTCTCGTAGGTTGTAAAAAAAAGGGAGTCATGGGGATTTATTTAGTGTCATTCGGTTAGAAGATGTTATGTTCATAGTGTGATATTAATTATTAATTACTTAAACATTACAAAATGATTTTTAATGTTTAAGTAAATATTAAAGGAGAAATAGTCCCCGATGTGTAGGACAGTCGATGAAGGAGTGTGCTATTAAGGCACTCTGTAATGTTAAAGTCACCGGTTCGAAACCTGCGGGGACAAAAAATCCAACCATGTTAAGGGTTGGTGTGGCTCAAGTCGGGTGTTGACGGCTTAGATGTCCTTGAGTCGCGGTTTCTTAGCCACAGGTTAGTCCCAAATGTCACAGACAAACTAACACACACACACACACACACACACACACACACACACATATATATATTAAAGGAGAAATAAGGGTCATGTTTGATTTGGTCAAAAAAGGGGAAAGATCTAGAAGGTTCGGAGGAAGAATAAAAGGAGGGGTAGCGCTTCACTTTGGGAATGTGATTTGATATTTTATTTGGAGTGTTCTTGTAGCCAAGGTTTTCATTGGGGTTTTGGGAAAAACCCTTCCATTGCTAGTTTGGTTTCGGTGGTGAGATATCCACCCTAGCTAGACCAAAGGGATATCCATCCAGGATTTCCATTGGAAATTCATCTTATTGTAGGTTACTTTTAGTACATAGAGTATCGAATTGTTTCGAGCACCTGGGGAACCTTTTGAGGAGGTCAATATGTTTGTTTTTTGCAAGCCTGTGGCTGAAGGAGGTTCGTTTGGCTCCTTTGAGGGCCAATTTCACATTATGCAAGCCACAACTGTCTCATTGATGGTCATGGGCACTTGGAGTGGTTGTTTGGGTTGTTAGAGGGCCTGATTACAGTCCCAACAGATCCGTCAAGGGATTTAGGGGTTTCTCTAGCAGGAAGGGAGGTACTGTGGGTATCTAAGGAGGCCATGACACTATTGGAGGGATCCATATCCCTTATGTTTGCAGAGCGGGTGGTTCAGGGGTCCTTAGGGGAAATTTTGGAGGAGGTTTGAGCCTCTCTTTGGCAGACCGTGTGATAGGAGGAATCATGAGGTATCCTTGGTAGGGTCGAGAGTGTTTGGAGGAACTAAGAGCTTTATTGGAGGGCTGATCCATTCCTAGGAGGGGGTCATTCTTGTCTGGAGAGTGAAACATCATTTACTAGGAGAGTCGTGGCATCATTCCCAGGTTTTTGAATCGTTTATTGTATGTTTATTGTTGTATTGAAGCTTCTATAGAAGTCAATAGAATTATTGTACTATTGTTGTGAGTGAATACATCCATAATAAAATGTCATGATGTCTTTTCTACTCCATGTGTACTTCGTTTATATGCAATATGTTTGACAAAATTCCCATGGTTAGTATACCTGCAAATTGTTTGTTAAAAGTTACTAATCAACATTAAACATTGTATGCAAAATATTTTCCATAAATATACAACCAGAAACAATAAAATTGGACAACAAATCATTAATACCCTAGCTAATATTTATTGGGGATATTACAATGGTATCAAAGTTGGTGATCTTGCTAGGTTGTGATTACATTGATGCTTAGAATACGGGGCATGGATGAAAACCCATCCCAAGATCAAAGTTACCAGAGGAAGAAGAAGTAGAAGTAAACCAATTAGAGTCAGGACAAGGGGGAAACATGGGGTACCATCCTAAGGACATGAACTTACAATTGTTAGAGTCCATAGCCAATGGGAAGCAACAAATGACCAATGGGCAGAATCAATTAACACAACTTCGTACACAATTCATTACCACAAACTAGGAAAATCAAAACCAAGGGGTGTTAATAGGAACCATGTATAGGGCAGCCACAGAGGAGGTAGGACTCACGTAGAAGGAAGCAATACCCACATTCCAACACATAATATCTTATAGACAAGAAGCAAGAAAATACCAAAGCCATTATTGCCACCATTCCTTGAAGAGAAGCCTACAAGAGCACAGGTACAATAGGGTCCGGTTGACGAGGTCACTGCCTACTTAAAGGAGTATGAGGAGTTAGAGGAGGATATCTAGACAACTATGTCTTAACAAGACTATTGCAACCTCGGGATGATGAACAAGCTTAGGAAAACACAATGCCAATAGAACTTTGATCTTCGCGCAAGTTAGGGAAGTTAATTGTTTCATATTTTGATGGATCTGACGAGTGCATAGCCCGAGTATGGTACATAAGTTGAACACTTATTTCCAGCTTAACCCAATGACAGAGGTGGAGGAAATTAAGTTTGCCACCCTACACTTGGATGGAGAAGCTTGTGAGTGGTGGTACCATGGGCTAGTGACGTTAAAGCCATGCCAACATCACATCATATGAGGAATTCACCCAGAGGTTGATGGACATGTTCGATAAGAAGGATTCTAAGATCCACTTCAAAGAGTTGGCGCAGTTAAGGTAGACAGGTACACCATAGGCTTATGTCACAGATTTCTAGAGGAAGGAAGTCAT